>CANYCX010258801.1:0-10769 GCA_948193385.1 Breynia disticha f. nivosa
AAAGGAAGAACAATTCTTGCCTTAGATGACTTCTTGTTTGATTCTTGCAAGAATTTGATGGTTTTTCTTGCTGAAATCAGTGGTGGGATGATTCTAGGGTTCCCTTTTCACCTGATTGCGTATATCTCCTCTGTTTGTTCTATTTGCCAAAATGATTTGATCAAAACTGATATTGTTTGATTAAACCTTGCACATACGACCTCGAGCATGGGTCGTGCTATTTGGTCGTGCCATGAAATTTCAGCACGTGCTTCTATTCAGTCATGCACGAGCTCATTTTGTAATTTATTCAACACGAGTCGTGTTGATTTCCCAGTATTGAGCACGAGTCGTGCTCTTCAGCATGCATGAGCACTAGGGCATGCTCATGACTGTGCTCACTGCAAATTTATGCAGAATTGTCTACATTTACTAAATCGATCCAATTTGCTTTTGTTTTAAGTTATTCTCCATATAACTTAATTCATATAAATTCTAGGACGTTACAACAGTTGCTTAATAAAACTTGGAACTTTTCTGAATTTGGTTTACACACACACGAGATCGTCTATGAGTGCATTCGTGTATGTGTTAATTGGTTGACTTATCAATTTTTTATCTATTGGTCATTGTCAGTTATGCATGTTTTTGAACTTGTAGCTTCTTGACTATCTCTGAGACCGTATAGGAACTTACAATGCTAGGTGAACCGAGCTTGTGTTATATTTTTTACTATAATTTTTTATTATTTTCTTGAGAACAACCAAAGCGGTATTTATTTCTTGAATAAACAAAAATTCAAAATAATTTAATGTAAATACTTATACATCGGACGCATTAAGTATTGCATGTTAATCAAATTATCATGCTACAAAACTCCTGCAAAATAAATTTATTATAAGTCTATATTAATATTTTCTGTGCAAAATATTCAATTGTTATATAAAACTTCCTAATGTATAAGGTTAACTAATAATTTAACATCATATCTTTTTGTATGTATAAAGATGCTTTCTTGTGACATAATATCTCATTTTTAATATTTATTAAATCAATATAGACAAAATGTAAAAATAAATAATGATTTATTAAGTAATAATTAAAGAGAATGAAAATGTTAAAGATACACAATATGAATTTATGCAAAAATTAAAAATTATCAAGAAAAAAATTATGCTTATTATAAATATTTCGTGTGATAATAAAATATTATAAAAGGTAAATTAAGTGATAGTGAAAAAACAAATAATCAACACAACCTTTTAGGTTGTTACTATACTTATAAATACAATCATTTATAATTCAAATAAATACATAAATAAATAAATATATATCTAACATAATCATTTCATATAATTCCAACTAGTATTGTATCCTCAAAATAATTAAAATGTTCTTAAATTTGTCAAAACTAAAAATTTTGATAAACATATAAAGCTTAAAATAAACTAATCTTTCTTGATCTTGATTTTTTTTTGTTGTAACTTTGTTGGTTAATAAATCGCATTCCAATGGATTGCTCTCGCGGTCGTCCAAATTGATGACTATTCTCTTTGTCATTTGTTAGTGTTTCAAGATTATAGAAATCTCCTTCAATTACATCATTGACAGATTCATCAAATTAAGTTAAATATTATAATTATAACATATTTTAAAACTTTTAAAATCTATATATACATCAATAATGTTAAAATCTGGTAAATTAAAACCTTTAAATCAGAAGAAGCACCACAAATACATTAATCAAAGCTTAGCAACACAAATTGGGACAACTTAAATTTTATTCAATTTTTTTAACTTTGAATAAACATTGCCTAGTCTCCAAGTAATTAGAGCTAAAGGACAATTCATTTCATTTGGATCCTATATATATAATGAAAAGAAAATTCACAATATTTAGTAAAAATACACCAAAAGGTACGATATTAAAATATACTACATTGATCCTTGAATTCAAAAAAAATTGGAGTACCAAATCAAATTTCCACTGCAGTTGAGCTTCAAACACATAAGCAGACTGACCTATCAATTGTTGTATCTCCCAAATGAATAACACGAAGGTTGCATTTGTTACTTCATCTAAAAACAGAAGTTATAACCTGTAATTGTTTAAAAAAATCAAGAGACATTAAATATAATGAGTTTAAAACTAGAAAAAAAAATATAAACTATATACATTATACCTAAATTACCTTTATTGCACTTTATTAATAATTTTGGTGCAATTGGGTCCATCTTCGATATGACATTTCTTGGTGAATGTGTCATACGGAATATACAACTAATTTGATTTATCAATCCTATATATTAATGTCATACGAACGATACAAATTTAATTTTTATAATTTTTATGCTATTCATAATTAGATTTAATAAAAATAACATGACACATTTATAAAACACCTAACACAAATATAAGTTCCACTCAATTCTCATACAGATACCCTCTTTTCCTTTTTTATACTTTTTTTCAAAAGAAAAGAAACCTTGTCTTAATTTATTTCTTTTATATTTCCAACTTATTGCCGATTTCCCATGCATTGCTTTGTTTCTTTTTTTTTAATTTTATTTCTCTCTTTTCAAGATGGACCATACTGTAATGTACTCCTTAATTATGAGAGAAGTTAGTTAGAACAGAATAAGAATAAAGGGAAAAAGATAGAAGAGGGGAAGAGATAGGAAGAAATTGAAAGAGAGAGAGAGAGTCAAACTTAGAAAGGGAAGAAGAAAAGAAGTTTGGAAATTGGTAATAATCATTCATAATCACAAAGTCGTTCCTACTTTCTTTTGTAGAGATTGCAGTTACAATACAATGCACGAAAATAAGGACATAATGCAAACATGTGAACATGCTAAGTTAACTGTTATTAACTACCCACTAATTCCTCTAAGTTGGATGTGTAGAGCATATGAGGCTTGACATACTCGGGGCTAGGCTACTTAGGTCGATCCACTCCACATAGCATCCACATTTTTTTTCAATTTATTTGCAACAGTCGTATCTATATTATCTCTTTCCAAGGGCACTATTATCTCTTTTTAAAGCCACACTACATTTTTTTCTTCTCATCTCATTCTAACTTCTTTATCATACATATCGGTTCCCTTCTCCTTCTTTCTTTTAATCTCTTTAAAATTCTCTCCTTCATTTTTTTTATATTGCTTAACCCATCACTTGAAGCGTTCTCTTTCTATTTTGTTCTTTCCAGAAATGAAATTCTAATCTTCTTCCCATTTTAAAGCTACAAAAAGATGAAAATAACAACTTTTTTCTCATTTTATTTTTTTGTTTTCAATTGACTAGTCTCTTTCTCAAAGTCTTTTTATGTTTCATCTCAAACTTGTGACTATTTCATTTAAAAATAGAGTTTTATCTTGGTTTAAAACAAAATGTCAGATTTTTACCTCTGGTGAATTTGATTTCTTAAGTGTGAAAAGTATATGAGTTGTTTGGTTTAAATTTTTTGTTATTTAAAGATTTTGACTTATTGCATGTTCTTAAAATAGTACACATATTCCATTTGGAAGAGTAAAAATAGACTTAATTCTTTTTTATCTTTTTTTGTCAAAATAATGGTAAGGGTGCATATAAATTCAGTTCTAAACTTGCATGTAGGTTGCTAATAAGTTTGGTTTACATTTGCATGGTTTGGTTTGATTTTGCGAGTGTGCATATTTTTAATGACTTCTGTTTGGAGTTTTTTAAAGTTTCACCATAACAATTAAATGTTTATAAGTATAAATAAAAAGATTATGTTCTTAGTAGCCTCTTGGTATGAGTTTTTGTAACGCCCCAAAATTTTCAATGTAATTAAATAATTAAATAAAAATACTTAGAAAATGGAGGGTAAAATTTTCGCCAATTATTTTACTGACTAAATTAGGTGAGAATGTTAAGTGTAAATACATTACTAAATTCCGGACATTGAAAGATAGAATGGGCTGGAGAACGGCATGGGCATGCCGCTCCCCAAAACATTCTATTTTGGAAGCTGTCCAGAAAGACAGAACGGGATGGCGAACGGAATGGGCATGTCATTCCCCAAACCGTTCTATTTTGGAAGCTGTCTAGAAAGACAGAACGGGATGGCGAACGGCATGGGCATGCCGTTCCCCAAACCGTTCTATTTTGGAAGCTGTCTAGAAAGACAGAACGGGATGGAGAACAACATGGGCATGTCGTTCCCCAAACCATTCAGACTAAGCGGGAGGTTAAAAAGGGGCATTAAGCCAAACCACTGAACCCTAAAAACCTACTCCTCACCTTATTTCTCCACCCCCACACGACATATCTCTCCCCATTTCCTCTCCTCCACTAAAAACCTTCTTCCTCCATCAAACACTACCAGAAATTTGTAGCTCGAGATGATCAGAAATCGATTCTTGAGTTGATTTAAGGTAAGAATCCTTCCATTCTTTCCAATCTCGATTTTCTCTTGAACCTAATTTTCAAAACCCCACAACTCTCTCATTTTAGCTCCGATTTGAGCAAATGAGGGCTCGTTGGAAAGCTTGAGATGTCTACTACCGTTATTAACCATTTTAGATGTTGAATCACTTAGTAGGAGCTCAGAAACGTTGAGGAAAGGACTGCCTGCATAGTGACAAATTTGGGGTTTTGTGCAAACGAGGTTTTTCTCGTGTTCATCACTTGGGTATTGCGGTTCGGGATTCGAATCAGAGAACGGGTGAGGAGCTTGAGCTTGGAGCCCGAGGTAAGTATACCCAACACTTACAATTCAAAGTGTTGGCTTTGTGTGTGGACGTTCTTATGGTTGAAAATGATTGTTATTGTATTGAGATTGAGGTTGTTGGTGAAATCATGAATGTGCTTATATTTTGTGAACAATGTGTTAGGTGATTAGTATGGGATTGAATTTGTGTTGAGTAAATGGTATGAGATTAAATAGTTAACGATAAGTGTGAAAGGGAATTGAGGTGTTGGGGTTATTGATGGTTGGTAGCCATATTGAATGATGTTGTGTTACTTGGAAAGTGTATGAATATTATGCATGGTATGTCGGAATAGTGGAGTTGAGATATGGAAGTGTTGCACTCATTTACATATCATTGTGTATATGTTTATTAACATCTTGAATGTTAATTGTGGGGATTTGCCAAAATAGAGCGAAAGCTCATATGTGGGGATTTGCCAAAAATAGAGCGAAAGCTCATATGTGGGGATTTACCAAAAATAAAGCGAAAGCTCATATGAGGGGATTTGCCAACTCGAGCAAAAGCTCAATTAATTATGTGGGGATTTGCCAACTTTGAGAGTGGACTCTCTCACGCGCATTATAAGACCCTGGGGCATGCATCTAGTATAGGTGCATTAGCATTTCATGGTTATGCAATTATGTCAATTTTGGATGTTGATATGGATGTGGAAATGAATGTGTTTGTGCCATGAAATTTAACCTCTACTTGTTTCATTTGTTGCGAATTTGGTTGTTGTAAGTTTGTGTTGGATGCGATTAAATGAAATGGTATGTTGTGATGTTTGAGAATGTGGAAATGTGTGGAAAAATGTTGAGTGAAATGTTGGATTGATGCTTGAATGTTGAAATGAGTAAAAATGCATTCTGTTTTGCTGTCTGCAGGTGCAAACGGCCAGTGGGAACGGCCTTGTGGCCGTGTACCATGGTCGTTTCCCCTTTGAAAATGTTCTGGCAGGGCAGAACAGCCAGGGAACGGCTAGTGTGGCCGTTTCCCCTGCCCGTTTTCCCTGTTCCGACCTACAAAAGAAGACTAAAAGCTTTGTTTGAGTTGCATGTTAGGTGTATTGATTAATGAACCTAATCTATAGTGAAATTGGAGGAGATTAGGCCGCGGAGGCCGAAGTTCCCCTGCGCATACAGCTTAATAAACATAAGGATCGCTTACTGAGTATTTTAAATACTCACCTTTCTATTTTGTTGTGTAAATATGTGCAGATCTACAGTAGCGGTGCTAGACTACTCTTTTGGCCAGAGCGTGCGTGTGTGATACAGATAGCAGGTTGACTCCTAGATGATTTTGGAATTTACCACATTTTTGAATTTTATATAGTATAGAGCCATACACCTGTGTTAGTATAGGCTTGGCATTGCATTATTTTTAAACCGAAACGCTTTTGCTTCCGCACAATACTTAACTTTGTATTTTGGCCCGGTTTAAAATGGAAATGCATAATTGTCATCTTCATTATATTGTAGCCATATGTGTATGCGGTTAATGTTTCTTGTTTCATGCTCATTCATTATTCGTTTTTTTTTAAAAACAATGGGAGCTAAAAATCTAAATTTGTTAAAAATGATCTTTGTAAAAATGAACGTCACATATATGCTCATAGTTATGTGCTCAGACTGTGTGAAAATCCTCTGTCGTGTGCTATAGAGGAATCCTATGTAGTGTGCAATGGAGGAAAAGAAACCCGAGACATACTGTGGCACTCCATTACCTTGCATTTTAATTTCATAAAAACATACATATGAGTTACGACATGGAATGAAGCTATGTGAATAATGTTACTGTGTGGTTAATTCTGTGTGGTTAATTCTGTGTGGTTATTGATGTTATGTGCTTTTGTTATTGATGATTTAAAAACTGTGTGGATAGTGCTGTGTTAATTGATAAATATGGATGGAGTATTTATGCTCTTTATGTTATGCTTTGTGATCTATGTACTAAGTGGCATGGCTTGTAGATGTGCTATGTGTTACTATAGAAATGGTGTAGGAAATGCCTTTGATAAGCTTTAATCTTAAGGAAAGCTTGTTGTGTGCAAAATACATTAAAATTTATCTGAAATGAGCATTTTTGAAGCTCAGCACGACCCCCGTGTTGACCAGCACATCCTCGTGCTGAGACCAATTTTGACAGCACGTTCTATGCTTATGATAAATCTGGAAAATGGGTTAAGCACGACCCCATGCTCTTCATGACACGACTCGTCTTAAATGGGAATGAAGTGATGAGCACGACCCGTGCTAACAGGAGATTCCCCTCCACTTCATTTAAACAGCAAAATTTATAACACTTACAGAGTATATAAATATACTCACCCCTGTCTGATTGTTTAAATGTTGTGCAGATCGTAGATAGCTGCTACTACTAGACCGGAGTATCGTGATCAAAATTTCCCAGTGATTTACTTCAGAGGTCTGGCTCCGAAGATTTCTTTTGGATTTTTGAGATTTGTACATGATTGTACATATTTATATATACACGCATGTTTGATTTGTTTTTCAAACTATTTTAGTTTGCGCTCTTTTATCTGATTTTTGCGAAAATGATTGGGCTGAGTGTTATATAAAAAGTGTGTATATAGTTTCTCTCTCTTCGATTTTGATTTGATTATTAAATATTTTCTTAAAATATATTATTTATGCGATTAAATGGTTTTAAAATTTGAGTTCCACACTAATTATCACGCGCATATTCATGCTTATCAAAATGTCCAATCAATTGAAATTTGATTTGATTTTAACTAAACTAATCAAAATTAAATGCGACTAATTCCTATATTGTGTGAAATGTAAAAGCAGTAAACTCAAAGCATGTAAAGAAAATTAAATTCCAACAAACATAAATGAAACTTAAAATTGCATTGCATTAAATGTAAATCACAACTTAAATGTAACAACTATCCATTAAATCATCTCAAACATAAAACAAACAATCAAAGCATAAAACCCAATCGTAAATCGCATCAAAACATAAAGTAATTTGTAGAAATCGTAAAGAAAGCAATAACAAATGTAAAGGAAAGCATCTAAAGGTAGCTAACTAAAACCTATAACGTAAACCTACAAGAAAACGTAAATGGTACATGCAATTAAATCAAAACAGTAATTGAAATGTAGAAAATTAAAGGAAGCTTGACAAGAAACGTAAATTTGTTCGTGAATAGTAAATCTAAACTAGAGAGGCATGTAAATGTAAAGGATGCATGAAATTACACCTAAATTTATGAAACTAAAACCATAGAATCTCTCTAAACTACTCTACTGACCATCTTACATCTGGCTCCTCTCCTAATGAAACCCTCGATGCATTTTATCCCGTAGAAACGACTGTTCTATTGAGCAACACGACTGTGTTGACAATGGCATAGGTCATGAACTGCATTTTTAGCCAAATGGCAAGATGTCAACACATGTAAAACACGATTCGTGCCATATTTTACTCAACACGATGGTCGTGCCAAATGAAATGACCCGTGATGTTTAGCACAAGGTCGTGTTGTCCCTTTCTGAGTCCAATTCTCTCCTGAATCTGTCTCAACCTGCCCACAAATCAGTCTTAAATCATAACTAATATCGATAATCGTTTGAAAAGTCAAAATCATGCAAAAAAAGACGATAATCAATAAAGATATGGCTATTCTTCACGTAAATCACATTCCAAACTTAAAATTAATTATCTAACAAAAGAACGGTTTAAAATGTCATTTTTAGGGGAAATTACGGCTAGATGCACGTGTAATACGTAACTAAAGTATGAAAAATATGCTCAGATTACGTGGACATCAAACTCTCCAACACTTGAATCTTTGCTCATCCCGAGCAATGCTGGGTTAAGATAAGGCTACCAACCAATCCAACAAACAACATGCAACTTCAATCACTATCAAATCAAATCATAATGCGATCAAAATAACCTATTTACAAAAAAAATAATCTAAGTACCAAATGTAAGTCACAAACAAATGAAAAGAAGAGTATATATGTAAGACTATTCTCGTGGCATCTCTAGACTCAAATAGTAACAAACAAGTAAATTCCTTAAATTACCCTAATTCTCTAACCTGAACCTCTTATTTTCTTTTTCTTTTTCTTCTTTTTTTGTTTCTTTTTCGTTTCTTGTTTTATTTTTCTATTTCTTTTCTTTATTTATTTTCTCTTTCTCTTTCTTTTCTTTTATTTTCTTTTTAATTTTTTCTCCTCTTTTTTTTAATTTCATTTTTTAGGTACTTCTTTCTCTAGGAGCTTTTCACATTAAAAATGTGAAATCAAATGCTTACATTAGGCACTTGATTCCAGCCATTCCTGAAAACACTAGGCGCATGCTCATATTTGTCGAATAGAGGAGCAGTTCCCAGAAAAAACTAAGGAATTTTAGGAATTCAAAGTAAATAAAGAGAAAAATTTTCCTAAAACCTTAGTCTTTTATGCCACCCGACTACTAATACTCTATAAACCCCTCTCGATTCTAAACCATCTAATAAAAAAAATTGGTAAAAAGAAATTTTTTTATACAAATAATTCATTGAAGATTGCATTTAAAATTATCCTATCATGATCAATGAGCCACAGTTTATTTATCAGATCAAATACACGATCTCTCCTCCACACTTATTTCAAACATTGTCCTCAATGTTTGATTTAAGGCAGGAAGATAGAAAAAGAATCAAGCACACACAGAATAGAAACAGAAGACAGAATACGCAAGTAGATACGAGAGAAAAGAAATAAAGAGAAGGAAAGAAAATGCCCCTACAAAGAGAAGTCAATAATGGAGATATCATTCCTATAAAAGAGAATAGAAAGAGAATATAAGTACATATAAAATTGCAAATAATAAAATCAAATTACAAAACAAAATGTGAATATGAAAGAAAATTTTCTCAAAAGGAAATAAAAAGTAAGAGAAGAAAATTTAAAGTCGTAAATGCAGCCTGAGGCACGTCAGATGTAAAATTAGGCCATGATTGGCACTGACACGAGCTGGGTTGGAGCCAGCATGGTCCATGGTGATAAGTCAGCACAAGGCGTGCCCTTCAGCACAGGTCATGTTGATTTTTAAACCAACACGTCCATCGTGTTCATGGCATGAGGCTTGTTAGAGCACCTGTAATTCACAAACAAGTCAGTGATATAGTACGACCATTGTATTCGAGGCACGAGACATGCTGCAGTGAAAAAAATCACAGACAACACCTATACAACACAAATAACCTACAAAAATTCAACATCAAAAAGCAATCTGTAACGTCTTGGAAATTATGGAAATTTAAATATTTCAGAAATACATTAAAACGGGATCAAATCAGATCGATTTAGGTAAGAATTATGAAAAACAGCAGTCAACATGCTCGTGCAACATGCCCCATGCTCATGGGTGCAGATGAGCACGACCTGGTCCTCAACCTAAAAAATTGGCATGCCCTCGTGTCAAAATAATTGCAAAACGAGATCGTGCACGACTGATTTAAAACTCGTGTTGAGATTTCACGGCATGACTTGTGGCACGACCCGTGATCTAGGTTGTGTGGTCTGGAAAGATATCGAGTATTCTATTCTGATTCAATCACTCGTAAAAAACAAAGAAACAAGCAAGCAGCTGGTAGAGAAAACCCTAATCCTAAGTCCAGGAACGTGTTAGAGGAAGAAACATCAAAATTTGGCAAGAATCAATCATCCAAGTGAAATAAGGTTAGGATTGATACTTTGTTTTTGCTTGGTTGATGATGGATGTTGCTGAATTTGGTTAGTTGATGTTAGAAAGATTTGTGTAGATACTGGACTTATGTTTAGGATTGAAAGAACTATTAAGAATGGATTGAATGATTGATGGTGGAATATTTGATTGTCTAGGAGGATCTAGACGAGGTTGATTCGAAAGTTGAGTAGGTGGAAGAGGTGTTGATTGGCACGTGTTTCGAAGTGAATTCATATGCATATGATATAAGTGTTAGAAAGTTTAGGAATTTTCCTTAAACATAACTCATTAAAATCTTTAATTAGCTTAAGTAATGTTAAGCAAGATTCAAATTTTTTATTATTGATTCATATGTGATTATGAATTGT
>CANYCX010258808.1:0-12996 GCA_948193385.1 Breynia disticha f. nivosa
AAATGAGAAAAACAAGAATTACAGAAGGCAAAGTGTCTATTTGAAAGTTGGTAAAGGTTATGATTGGTATTTTTAAGAATAGTAGTGTTTGAGTGGTTTTCTGCAAGATCAAGGTATTCTAGTCGTCCGGATAGATTACTCCTATCTTTACACCAATCTTTAACAGCAAGTTCAAAGCGTTCAGACATAATACGTCATAAACTTATTATGAAAATAAATTAAAACAATAGCCAAGCAAGGTTTCTTATGCTTATCTATTACTGTTTGAATACTGATCATGAGCTAATTTGGTCCGCACCACTAGACTTAAACAGGTACTTTTCCCATCCTCGGTACTTTTCCCCAAACACCAGTGTCTCTCGTCCACGAATTAACCGTCAGTACCCATACAGTAAGTGGCTATTGTAATAATTTATAAACATAATAAATTTACAAGATATTATATCAAAACAATATAAGAACAAACTGTTAAAGAAAAGTTCCAGAATAGTTTCACCTCCGTAGACTAGAAAATAGATTTAAGCTAACATGTTACCAGAAACTAGCTCTGATACCAAATTGAATGTTAACCGTTCTACCAAAACCCGCAGGTGATGGTAGAGGCACGCACCCACTTTAATACCAAACCCACCACGCTTCGCATGGAGTCAGATCTCGACTACACGGGGGCCCAGAGCCTCGGCCCAGCATGACCATCCCAGCATCTTTGTACTGGCACTGCGCTTGGAAAATTCCGCGAGGATGGAGCTCGAACCCATGTCGGCTCTGATACTAATTAGAATGTTAACCGTTCTACCATCACCTGCGGGTTTTGGTAGAACAGTTAACATTCTAATTGGTATCAGAGCCGGCACGGGTTCGAGCTCCATCCTCACGGAATTTCCCAAGCGCAGTGCCAGTCGAAAGTGGTTGGGCTGGTCATGCTGGGCCGAGGCTCTGGGCCCCCGTGTAGTTGAGATCCGACTCCATGCGAAGCGTGGTGGGGATGGTATTAGTTAAAGTGGGTGCCTCTACCATCACCTGCAGGTTTTGGTAGAACGGTTAACATTCTATTAATTCTAAATTAAAATTAACATAAATAAATTATAAAAAATCAAATATTCACAAATTTATTTTGTGTCCACGTGGACGCTATTTTAGCGTCCACGTGGAAGCTAAACTTTTAGCGTCCACATGGACGCTGAGTTTGTTCTCCGTCTACGTGGACGCTGAATGTTTAGCGTCCGCGTAGACACTGAATAACGTCCAGTTGGACGCTAAATGAATTTAGTGACGACGTTTTTTGCGACCAGTTTTTGAACGCTAAAATTGGTCGCTAAATGAAATATGTATTTTAGCGACCAAAAGTTTGGTTACTAAATTCGTTAATTGTTGTAGTGATTGTCGCAAAAATAAATGCTAACACATTTGAACACAATTTTGTTGATAATTTGTTAAGTTAATTACTAACTCCAATGCTCACATAAGCAGGCAATAGATCAATCAATATAATAAATCAACCTCAACTCTATGGAAAAGACACAACTCAAAATATTTGAACCTATGTGAGATAACACAAACATTGAAAGTAGCTTAATAGACACACAAACCAAGAAAAAACCCACTAAATAAAATAAAAACGAAATTATAAGAAAGAGAGATTTGTGTGGTGAATATTTTCTCCATTTTTCATTGTTTGGTCAGATTAATGAAATCTCTTCTAGTAAATTGCAAAATAACATATCTGAGCAACCTCTTTAGTCGTTATAAAAAAAAACCTCTTTAGTCATAAAATATTTTTCTCTTCTAAGAAGAAGACACTTTTTTCCGTTTTGCTTGCTTACATAATGTTTAAAATTATATATTTATTTTTTATTTTTTTAATATTTTTATATAGTATTTATATATTGTTCATGTATTTTTAATGTATTGACATTTTTATTGACATGAATTCTTATATTTCTCAACTTTTCATATGGTTAACAAATTCTAAAAAATATTATTCTAAAAAGCTCCATTAGAAAATATTGTTTTAAAAAACACAATTTTTTTTTCAAATAAACGAAATGTAAATCACGTTAGAGAAAAAAAGTTGCAGTCAGGTTGTTTTGGCGACGGCAACTATTGTGTGACGCCCAATATCATATTCTAATTTAATTATACATGCATATATATATATATATATATATATATATATATATATATATATATATATATATATATATATATGTATATATACATCTTTATATACATATATATATATATATATATATGGGGAAGGAAATTTTAAGCACAACAAGATACATTTTAGTAGACATATAGTGAGAGAGGTTTAGGAGACTATAGAAATAGAGAAGGAGAGGAGAGAAAGAACGAGAGAACTAGGGAGTAACAAGTTAAAGTCAAGCCGAAAACACGTAATAAATCATAGAATTGAGCATGATACATATTGGTAAATTGTTATAGAAATTTATCGGAGTTAATTACGAATTTTATATATAGAATTTATTGTGAATTTAGTTTAAAAGTTAGGAATTTCACATAATTGATAAGATAGGAAATCGATAGAATTGAAATAAAAGCATGCATATTAATATGTTGTTATATTGAGTTTTGCAGAGAATTCCGTATATGATATATAGGACAAAAGACTAGACGAGCAGGACGGGACCAAAGCTCGTATCGTTCAGAGTATTTCAGCTAGCAGGTGAGTAGTCTAACTCACTTTTAAATACGATTGAATGTGCAATTTAAATATATGATGGAAAATGATTGATTGATATATATAAGTAACAGGTGAACAGTTATGCGATATGATTTATAGAGGTAACTGAAATATAAATGAAATTTTGAATAGATAAGTTACGACAGGATAAAGATTATTTACAGCACTATAGATTATATAATGATGATATGTGAATTACGCTGGTTGTTGTGATTTGATTGGTGTTTATATGATTGTGGGTTGGTTATTGGTTTGGTGATTGTATGATCGTTCATTTTGGAGAGAAAGAATAATACCGAAGAGGAAGTATCATTCTGGAGAGGAAGTAAATTATTGGAGAGGAAGAATAAATTGAGAAATGATATTATACATTAAACTTTGCATGATTATAATTAATAAATATTATGAGTATAAATGTTACGATTTTGATAAACTTGAAAAGAATAATTATGAGTATATGTTTTTACGATCACTAGTGTTATATTCTGATTTATGAAAAGAAATAGTTTATGAAATTATAAGTTAATGTTTATATTTATAACTACTTACTGAGCCCGCAACTCACCAACTGCGATCGTATATTTTGTTTTTAGGACCAGGTAGTGAGACAACTTAGCTTTTGAGATTTTCACAGGTGGTTCAGATGCTACTCCCCGCATTCTCTCTCTTCACCAGACACCAGCTAGGAGTTGATATGTTTGACATTTGAATGTTGTGTGTATATTGGATGTGATTTGTATTGTTATGAATGATATTAGGTTTGGTTAAGATGTTTGTTGATGTTGGTTTGATATATATGTATATATGAGTGTTGTTTGTTACTCTGGACGATAGTTTAGGTTGAGGTGCATGTTGATATTGAAATGATGATATATACGTGTGAGAGATTATATTGTTAATTATGTTTGGTTTGCAGGATTGATATTAGGTTGATTATGAGTGTATTCCAGGTTACAATATACACAAACTGTATTTAAATGTTACAGGTTTTGTGTTGGACAGAACAGAGGGCGAGCTCATGGGTGTGCTGATTAATGCGATTTGTGTTCTGATTATATATTAGATTGAGCTATAAACTGTTATATAAATATGTATATGTTTGAGTGTTAATAATAAGATGACACGTGCAGGCATTGAATTCAACGAATAGAAAGAAAAGTTTTTAGTTATACACTAAAGATAATTAAATGAACAATGATTATGTGATTAATGGATTTTAAAAGTTAAAATGTTTCAATGAAAACTACAATTCATCGAATAAAACTTATCCAAAAACTTTACAATTCCAATCATTTCTTCCTAAATGTGCTCCGTGGACCTCACTCGTGGAAATCCTTCTAGTCCTGCATACATAAAAATTTGTACGCAAAAAAATACGAGTATTAAAACTCAATGACTGAATACCCCCACACCACTATCTAAACCAATCTAGCCCAATGCAATCGTATATTCAAGCACACACAATTTTTATTTATTTATCTTTCTTCTTTTTTTTGGTCTAAACACGAGGTATCCTAGGCACCCCAGACTAATCATCGTTCGAGGCGGGCAGGACCACAAGGGTAGCAAAGCTCTCCCAACCATGTTTTAAAGCAGCTGCGTACCCAAAACTCGAACTCGATATCTCTAATTAAGCTAGAACAATCCCACGCCAGTTGATCTACGCGCTTGGAGGTATTTATCTTTCTTCTTTACTAAGGAGGTGTTTGATAACTATAATTAAGCACTGGATTTAAAAGATTGAGTGCTTAATGATTTTAAGTGCGTTTGAAACAAATAGTGGAGAACTACATAATTTAACATATTAAGTTGAAAATCACTTATTTTTTTAAGTTAAAAATTTTAACTTAAAATTTTCTATAACTAATTATAATGTTGTGTATTATGTTTTTCAACTTAATTTAAAAGATTATTTTATACATAATGAACTTTTTATTTTTATCTCTACATTTTTATTTTTATCTATTATTTTTATTATAATTTAAAGTATCCAGTGTTTATTTTCTTAATATCAAACAGTTTTTACAAACAGATTCAACACTTTTAATTTTTAGTACTTAAAATTCAGTATTTATTTTTTCAACACTTCATTTTCAATTTTATCAAACAGGCTCTAAAAGTCATGCAAATTATTCAATTTTCCCTAAAATCCATTCCATTATTTATATGCATCTAGTTTACAATTAACTTCATTCAGTCAACATTAAATCAATATCTTCACGCATTCACACATTTATTACCACCAAGTCACAATCACATAATTTGCATATTAACATACATAAACTCTTTTCATTGTTATCAAAGTCGTTCATTCATACCTAAAATATTCATTTTAACATTTAGCCAAAACAATCAATCATACAACCTCACCATCCACTATTTACTTATTTTAAAGTCATCAAAGAAACATTCACGCAAAACGACATTCATCCTCAACATTATTCACATATCCACAACATTTAATATTTCACAATTCAGTCCATTCATTATTCAAACATCATTCCCATCAATTAATAATCAATTTAATTCATCAGTAATCAGGAACCATAATATAATAATCGCATGACGGAGTTCACAGTGAGTTGACACGGGCCATGTGTATCAACATGGAGACTGTGTCGATATACAAAGTTATAGTGTTTGTAGCACGGGCTCGTGTGAAAAACCACAGGGTTGTACTGGCATACTGGAATTACAGTAGCCCAACATGGGGACCGTGTTGGTGAGCACGGGGACCGTGGTAGTCTACTGCCCATTTCAAATACACACTATGTTCATAATTTCCACTTATTATCCTCCACATAGTTGTTCACCATAAGACACAACATCCATAGTGTGATCACCACAATTATTCCCAACACAATTGGCTAAACCTAAACTTGTCCAAACAAGATAAGCAAAAAAACTAATACATTCATTAATACATAAATCTCATTGCAACATGCATCCATCAGTACAATCATTTCACACAACAGATGATTCACAAACCCAAGGGGAATCCCTTCCACAATCTCATGTATACATAATGCAAGAATGCCACATAATGCTTCCATGCATGCCAATGCAATCACACATAAATGGACACCCTTAGCCAATTCTCTTTTCTTTTTCTCTTGAGAGCTCTCACTTTCTTTACTTGGGCTTATCTCCCTTTTTTTCGTTTTGAGAGCTCTCGCTCTCTTTTTGGGCTTATCCCTTTCTTTTACTTGAGAGCTCTCGCTCTCTTCTTTTCTTTCTTTTTCCTTCCTCATCATGAACACACACCATGAGTATGTTATTCCATAACATGACATGAATCAATCCAATATTATCCATATGATTTCAAGCGCAATCCATACCATATAATCCATACAACACAAATTATCACAATTCAACATTCAACCAACACAAAGCGCACATTACGCAATTCATTTAAGTTCTAATATACCCCAACACAACAAATCACATTTCAATTCATAATTTTATTAAATACAATTATATTGTATTTAACCAAATATTTTACCATTCAAATACAAGACATACCAAGGTAATTGTGGTTCAGTGCACTTTCCTCGAATCCGCGAAGTCACGTGCTTGACACTCAACCTCACTCTGGTTCTAGTTTTTGTATCCTACACAAATTTAATTTTCAATTCAATTAAACCAATTTTTAACCATATCTACTACTCAATTAACTCACATAATCAAAAACCCTCAAATTCTCCCTAAATTTTTGAATTCTCACAAAACCTACTCAAAATCCTCTTCCATTTCACTCTTTCTTCTCATTTCCCATAAAATTCACAATTTTCACCACTTCACTCAGCATTCTCACCCACACAAGCTTCCCCAAGCTAGTTCATCACTATTCTAAAAATTATTCACAATATTATACAAAATTCCAACTCAAACTGTCACATGCAAAAACCCTAACTCAGACTTTTCCATACCAAAGAGGTCTAGGATGTTACCTTAGCTCCTTAGGCCTCTAATCCATAAAAATCCGTCCTCCTTTTCCTAGAAATTGCATGGTTTCTGAATCCTAGGGTTTGGGTTGTGGGTGGTGGGGTTTTAACAGCTCTTGAGAATCAAAATGAGTCTCTCGTCTGTTCCCACTCATTTTGACTGTTTCTCGTGGCACGCCCCTCGACAAACCCGTACTGAGCGCCGTGTGTCGCATCTTCACACACGTTGTAACCACGAAGCATGTTTGGCATCGTGCTGCATGGTTTAATTCCAGTAGTATTGGCACAGCCTGCGCTCAAACCGTACTAAGCCCGTGCTAGCCTATTTCTACTTCATTTTCTCTCATTCTTACCCAACTCGATCTCCGCTATTTCTGATTATATTCTTCTTAATTTTACTATTGTTTTGTACGTTACAAGTGTGTTGGTGGTGCTGCGTTGGAAAGAGCAGGGAAAAGAGTTGTGCATAGTGGTTGTAGAAGTTCCAAACTTTAAAGGAGAAAATAAGTTTTAGGAAAAAAACTTACGATTATCCTGCTTGATTTTAAGTTATTTTTTGACTAATTTTCTATTGTAATTAAATATTAAAAATTAAAAAGCTAAAAAATGTCTAGTTAATTAGACAATAAAGGTTCTAATATAGCATACCTTTTTATAAAAGAAGACAATTATTTCTAAATTGAATAGTTAAAAATGCTCCTATTCTTGCGTTTGGATAAAGATTAAAAAAAATTTCCATAGAAACAACTCAACAAGAGGTTGAGAGATGAGTGGAATATCTAAAATGTAGTCATAAGCAATGTTTTAAAATCCGAATAGACCCAGTCGGTCGGATTGAAAACTTGGTGACTCAGACGGTTTGACATTAAGGTTCGAAATTGCATAAAACCTGGTAAAATCCATCGACCAGGTCGGTTTGACCGTGACCTGAGACCCGACCAGTTTATATAAAACCTGACATTTCACATCAAAATCCTATTTTGACCATAAGTTTCACACATCTCACCAATTTTTATCATCAATTTAAGTGCTTCACAGTCATGCTCACTTTTTTTAAATGTAGTTTTTGTGACTTTTTTATTTTTTTATTTTTCTATATAATGTGCAAATACATATAGTTAATAAATAAATAAATGTATGTAGTAAATTCAATAAGTTATAATTATTATTTTATGCTTATTTTTTTTATAAGTAGGACTACACAACTAAAATTTATTATTCAATTGTTTGTATTTCTTTATATGTAGAATTCTATTAATATCATTTTTTGTCATTCATCAACTTATTATATGTGTGATGATGTTATCTTTCATTAATAACCTCTTAATTATGATATGTCTTACTTATGCATACAAACATATTACTAATTGTATTGACTTTTATATTATAATAGACATGTTAAACTTATACTTCTTTGCTTTTGCACCTTTTAAAATGACAGTCGATAATAAATTCTTCATTCAGTTACTTTCTTACACTAGATAATATTGGTTTACACTTGTTTGTTAAGATTAAATCATGTTAAACTTAAAACTATGTTGATATTTTTTATATTAATTTGAGTATATTTTGTTAATTAAATAATTATTTTATCTTAATTATAATATTTAATAATTATTTTTTATATAATTATTATTTGTTCGGTCCGACTAGTGACCACCGGTTGAACCAGTGACCCGGTGTCCAGTTCGGGTCACTTACCGGGTCGGGTTTTAAAACACTGCTCTAGGATGAGGGAAAAGATTAAGGCGACAAAGAGTCAGCGAAGACAAACAACGATTGGAGAACATTAAGAAGAAATGGAAGGGTCCGAGAGAGCGAGATTAGTCCATCAAAATGCCACGTCATTAGAAATTAGGCGCGAACGGCTATCAGCGCGGAAAACTGGGATTTGAAGATACGCTCAACCTCCCATGTTCCTGAGCTGTCATGAACGTGGATTTGGACAGGAATTTATCACAACTTGAGCAAGATCGTGGGTAACCACTCGGATGCAGAGATAACTACTTCTGAAGCCTATAAATAAGAGAAAAGATGAAGGGACAAGGGTTTCCACACCATACCACAATTTCTACATTTACTTATCGTTTTCCTTTCAGTTTCTCTTAGTGTAGTCCCTGGCATAGCTTTAGTTCAGTGCAGTCTTACTTAGCAAAAGTGCCAAAGAGAATCTTGAAAGTTCAAGAATGTCTTCTGAGGCATCTTCTGTAAGTATTAGTTTGTAATTGTAGTCTTTAAATTAATACAATTACATTTTCGCACCTTATCTTTCTCACATTTTACATTCCTTTACTGCTTTCTGCACTAGGAGTATGTTTAACTTAGACTTTACATTTTTATCACTTTCTACGCTTTAGTTTCTTTATCACTTTCCGCACGATAGGAGTAGGTTTAACTTAACTTAGTTTAGGCTCATTTTCATACCTAAAAGTCCTGAAGAAATTTCTGGTAGACGGACCAGCCACCACCTTTTGATCTTACGGTCACACACTCACACACACCACATTCTCCGTCACGAGACCACCAGCGCGCGCGAAAAGAGCGCCAACACACAAAAAACCTTGTACGTAGAAAATCTTCGTAGCAGCTGAAGCTTCCATGATTTTCATAGGGTTCTTCAACGCCATGACTGCTTTAGAATGACATCCATTCCCCTCATAAGGAATGCAAACGGGCTTGGGTTTGGTTTCGTGTATTTGCATAGAGTTGGAATATTCCTGCTGCTACTAAAACTATTAACCGTATCTTTTAGTGCTAATTACTTTCAGAGGCACTTTTAAAGTTTAATTTTGTGATAATAGTACATGAGTTTTATAAATTATAAATTTAGTCACTTTTAGTTTCTATATTGTTATAATGACATTTTTAATATTTGATATTGTGAATATAGCTAATTTTTATGTGAACTTTTGTGAACTTACTTATTTATTGTATATAATATCAGTTACCTTTTTGTTAACATATATTTGTGAATAATTGTAAACACATTTTTCACTTATGCGAATTAATATAAACAAATAATTTTTAATATTGATATATTGAACTTCTGTTAACTTTGTTTAAATATGGTTTTACAATCTCTTGAACTTTGTATCATTAGTTATTTTTCTTGTGAACCTTTGTAAATTTATGAAGACAAATTGATAATTGGTTATTTTTCTAATATAGATTGTTTCATTAGTTATATCTTCAATAACAAAACATGGGTGTTATTTTTATAATAAGGAATCATAACCCCGTATATTTTGAGACATATTACTGTTATGCTCCCTTCAAAGCATGCGTGAAATATTTCAAATTTAACGATGAATGCCGCCAGACAATGCCTCCAACAAAGCCAAAAAAAGCTCAGTCAAACGTGCCAAAAGCCTGCCCTGCCACGTCAACTCATCCGGTGTTCATGTGAATACAAACTTAATATGTCAACATTATGACGTATTCAACATAATTCGTCATGATATGTAGCACATTATATAAACCGCTACATTTAATGATGTTTATGTTGACTACGCCATTATGTGTAGCGTTTTAACACAATACGCCACACGTCATGTTGTATTATGCTAACTATGTCATGACTGTAGCAAAATATGACCTGACCTACCACAACTGAGAATTACTTTCCATTTCATACTTGTTTGAGAATTTTTTTAAATGATGTTGAATTGTTCAAATGCTCTCATTTCTTGTTAATGTTTCACTCACACTTTTCACTTGTGGTCCTCCTCCTCCTCAAGCAGCTAAACTATCTAAGTCATTCACTCCTAATCCCTCTAGACAGAAAATTTTTTCACCTTCGAGATTCAAGATCTTATCTAGACGTTTTCAAGCTTCCTCCCACCAATGAGCTGAGTTTGGGCTACTCTCTATGTTGATGCAATTTTTTTATTGGCTCTTCTATTCTTTATGACACTACATTATCATTGTTCATGCCTCTTTGTTAGGAGTAACAAAATCTTTTTTCCTTTCCTTTTAAAAAATATTTGTAGGGTTTATTGTGTTAAAGAAACAAATTATTGACTCCTTAATCACTCTCAATCAATCCTCAATCACTCTCAATCAATGTTGTTAAGGAAACAAACTATTGACCCTTAATCACTTTCAATCAATCCTCAATCACTCTTGTATATGTATATTTGTTAATTAATGTTAAAACATATTTCCATTATGGCACCATTAGGGTTATGCCACTCATTCACTTGTATCTATATATAATTCTCTCATGTGTTGAATATAAAATATATTATCATGCTCATTATGGTATTGGGGCCAATAACATAACAACCATGATAGAACAATCAACCTAATCAAATTATTCCATCTCCTCCACAATCAACATTTTAACCGTCCGTCTCTAATATTCATAGCCAATATTCTACAAAACTCACCACCGCAAATTACTTATTATGGTTACTTAGATTCAACCAATTCTTTATGACCACAGGTTGATAAACATGTTGACGTCACTCAACAAATTCCATCAACTATCTTAGCAAACAATACACCCAACCTAAAAGATGCAAATTGGTATCGTAATGATCAATTTGTCCTTAGTTGGATCATTAATTCACTATTAGATTGTGTTGTTTACCAATTTGTGGGAATTACCTCTACAAAAGAAGCATGAACAGATTATCAATTGTGTTTGCCTCATGTTAAAGAATGCAAGTTCAACAACTAAAACCCAAGAGGTTCATCATCTGACTCGCAAGAATGATGACATATTCACCTATATGCAATGCGCAAAGCACTTGTTTGATCAATTGAGAACTCTCTAAAATCCAGTTTGAAAAGATGATTTGGTTGACTCATCCTTCAAGGCCTTGGTTCTCAATACAGACCATTTGTTCACAGCATTAAAGCACGACTTGAACCAGTCTCCTTTGACCATCTCTTTGGTCTACTTCTAAGTGATGAACTACAATTGAAGACAAAATCATTGAAATTCAGTGATCCGCCAACTGCCCTTTATACATCTCAAGCTTCTTTTCCAAACAGAGGTAGAGGTCAACAAAAAAATTTATTTTTCTCATAGATGAGCAAGACTCGATGTTAGGGAACTTTGTTCTCTGGACCACAACAAGGTAGTTCAGACTTCAGACTACTCCACTCAACAACAATTGCACACTTTTCGCAATTGTCATGGTTTGGGACACATTGCCAATCTCCAAAGCTTCAAACCAAAAAAAAAATCTCCAAAGCTTCAACTACAACAACCCGCATCTTACCTATCCACTTCAACTCAACAGTCTCCCTCCACTCCTTAGATTCTTGACAGTGGTGCCACCCAACATCCAACACCGCTCTGAATACACTAGGCCTGAGGAAATGACAGTAAGTGATGTACCCACATTCTAATTGCTCATAATGGTTCTTCCTCTATTTCTCTTTATGGTCGCACTTTTAGTCTTAATGACATTCTTCATGTTCCTATTTCATGTCAAACCTTACTTTCTTTACATAATTTTGCTAAGTCTAATAACGTCTCAATTGAGTTTTTTCGTCATGCTTTGTGATCAAGGATTTAGTCACCAAAACAATCCTCTACCAAGGGCAAGCTACCAAATTTCAGCTGACTGTGTCTCGTCTCCAACAGTCTCTATCTCGTCTCCTCATCCTCAAGTCCATTTCGCAAGTCTTGATGTCCGACATGCTCGCCTTCTTCATGAGAACTATAAAAATATTGAACATGTTCCCCGTTAAATAAATGCTCCATTTAATCATTCAAAAAAATTATGCCATGTCTATTGTGTGAGCAAAGCTCATAAGTTGCCCTTTGATTCTTCTTCTCTCAATGATCAAGCACCTTTAGAACTTATCTGTTCTGATTTTTCAGGATTGTCTCCGATGCCTTTCGTACAAAGTTTCAATTATTATGTTGTTTTTTATGATCATTTTAACAAATACAGTTGACACTGACATAAATTCCGTCATCAAATTGGTCACAAATGTATGTTGGAGACGGATATTTTTTTCGTGACTAAAATTTCATAGTTAGCAACCGTATTTATTTCGTCAACATCCGTTACTAAATCCATCCTTTTTTTTTCCAGTGGAGCATATGTGGTAACAACAAAATTACGTGCAGAATGAACTTTAACCCATAAAAGGAGAGATGCACAGATATCTCATTCACAACTTCAGAAAACATAAATTCTGCATAATCAATCAAATCCACCAATTCAAGAAGCAACAACAACGTGAATTCATTCTACAATAGTCATATAACTATGGTCTAACTACTACAATCAAATTAAAAGATCAATGTGTTAGAATTTTGGACTCACAATATGTGTTTTATGTATTAGTACATTTGGGCATGTAGACGTACATGCATTGCGGAAATTA
>CANYCX010258999.1:0-11358 GCA_948193385.1 Breynia disticha f. nivosa
TAATATTTATTTTGTAAGTAAAAATAGCATATATACAAATACAACATAATTATTAGTTAACATTTAGTAGGAATAATATATTTGTTGAGACTTATAAATGAGAATTAAATGGATTGTATTATTAATGAGTGATATATTTAAACTATTTATTTTAAACGGGTCACACAGGTCATAAACGGGTTGAACTCGTTTAACCTATTTGTTTGTCGTGTCATAAATGGGTTGACTCGTTTATGACCCGAACCCATTTATGTCCAACCTAAACCCGCTTAATTATGGGTCGTGTCCGGTCGGTTAAACGGGTCGTATCAAGAATTGTCACCCCTAAAAAATATAACACTATGAATTTATTAATTAGTTCCTCTACTCTCGACTAATAGTCTATTTTGTTATTTTTACGTTATTTAAGATAATGATTGGAATATAGATAGATTTATTAAAATATATTTTTTATATTATAATTAAAATGTAAATTAGTATTAACAATATTATTTATTATAATGTAAACTAAAATAAATTCTCATGGTAATATATTAAAGAATAAGTAAAAAAATCCTTTTTTAAACTGTCAGATATTTTGAGATAAATCAATTTTACAAAATAGAATATTATTCAAAAATAAAAAAATATATATAGAGAGATAGTAATCTATAATTAACTTAAAAATAAGCATAATTAGTCATTTTTAAGTTAATTTCAATTCTAAAAACTAAAAAAAAATATTCACTCCGTACTTTAAAAATATACACACTTTTTATATATAATGTTATATTAAATAATTATATTTTCTTTTTAAGCACATTAATTTATGATAAACTTATTCACATTTCCTATCTTCATTTATGAAATAAATTTTTTAATAGAGTGTTTTTCAATAAAAACTTTTTAAAAATATAATAAAAATAACATATAATTTAATTAACTTTAACTACTATAATTATTATTTTCTTAAAAATTTAAATTTTTATTGCGCATATTTTTTATGAAATAGGAAAGTATATTTTAAAGAAGATAATATTTGAAAAAAAAAATTGCTAAGAAAATCTGCAAGTTGCATTGGAGTTCTTCTATCAACCACTAGAAAATATTAGCTGGGATGTGGTTCGACATTACTGTTTGCCAACTAACTCATTTTGTCTACAACAATCAACTTGGCATATGGACCCCTTCTTCCTTGACCTATTTGGATTGCACCAATCTTCCCTACCCAATTGTCACCTCCATAAACGCACAATATCACCTACATATCTCTTTCTTTCCAAACTATTTATGTTGTTTTTGTTTTAGTGCTCTTAATTTCTTGCTCCGACGACAAAAAAAAATACTAGAGAAGGAACGACGGCAAGGAGAAGCAGTCGGTCATACAGCTTCTCCTTTACTGCTCTTTCTTGCTCTGACGACAAAAGGAAGATATTGAAGAAGGAGCGACAACAAGGAGAAGCAATTGCTCATGTAGCTTCTCCTTTACCGCTCTTTCTTGATTTGACGATGAAAGGAAGATATTAAAGAAGGAGCGACGACAAGGAGAAGCAGTCGATCATGCTGCTTCTCCTTTACCGCTCTTTCTTGTTCCGACGACAAAAAGAAGATACTTAAGAAGGAGTGACAGCAACGAGAAACAACCACTCATGCTGCTTCTCCGTCACTAGTAATGAGTTAGAACCATGGTTTGAACATGCAAGGGAACAAATTATAGGAACTTCTTGTTCTAAATGTAATTTTGTTTTGAAAATTGTTTCTAATACTAAATCATTAACTCAATCAAATTAAAAGAGAGGAAAAAAAGGATTAATATGAGAAGACAATGTGGACAAAAAGGACAATAGTTTGTTTCCTCTCTTCTCGATATAATGGTCCCTAATCAATCAATTGTATGTATCGGAGAAATGTAAGAATATAAATATAAATTGGTTTATAATGATATTATATATAAGACTAAATCAAACAGTAAAAAGGATGGATTCGTGCATTTATATGGATACCTCATCAAGCATGTTAACAAGCTTAGCTTTCTTCATCTGCAATTCTTGCCTTTGTGCAGTAGTAAGCAGAATTCCTTGTTTAGTACAACTCTCACCGCCGCCCCCGTTTCCGCCGCAGCTCGACCCATCTGTTTTATCAGATTCTTTAGTTATTTTCATCTTCTCTTTCGTATCACTCTTTATTGTCTTCCCCACATTCACTACTTCATCAAGCAACTCCTGCGCCGGCTGTAAATACTTTGATCCTAACACTGTACTTTCACCCCCGGCACCACCATTCGAAGCAGCGGAGACTGACAACGGAGAGTTTCCCGGAACCTTTATTTCTTCCCCACTTTCTTGAATGAGAGGGTGATCATTTTTGTGGCTAATAGGCCTGTTATTATCGTAACTTCCACCATGTGATTGCACTTTTTGGGAGGAAAGAGTTAAAGATAAACCCTGCCTTGTCGGAGAAGCAACCACTGGTCTCCGGAATCCGGAGACATCCAGCTGGAGCCCACTTGCATCAACTGAATTTTGATCAAAAGAACCCCATATATTGTATGGAGGGACAAATTCTGAGGTATTCGTACGGTAGTTGCTGTCGTCGGTAGAAGCTACGTCAGCGGCTGCGGCCTGGAGGGTGATGCCAAAAAGATTATGGTTGATAGGTGGCGCGTGGTGCATGGTTCCCGGATTTAAGGTGTTACAAAAGAGCATATTACCAGGAGACTGTTGTTGATTATGATCAGAATAAGAAGATAGGAAGCTAGGGTTCATGAGATATAATGTTTGAATCCCATGATGATCAGATGGTGCAGAACCTGAATTTCCCGACTGTATCTCAGAGCTTCCATGGAAGAACGCAGCCATGTTCTTGGTATATCTTTAAATACCAAATCTTATGATTATTGAAATGAAAGAAATCAACCCATAAAGATGATCGATTTACACAATTCTTGAATCATTTGAAGAACAAAACCGGGAAAACACATATATAGATCACAAAAATCAATATGGTGTCATGAAGAAACTCTAGGTAAGTTAATGATTTATATAGAACAGTAGAAATCTAGTGAAAGATGGGATTCGGGTAGTATCAGAGAAGAAATCTGTTTCTGCTGCTGATCTTGTCAGACTGATGATGATTTGAAGCCTATGTGAAAGGGTTTTTTAAGGTAAATTTATAAAGAGAGAAAGAAAGGAAGATGAGTGAGCTTTACAAAGCGTCACAAGAAAGATATATACCCAACCTTTTCCTTTTTCCCACTCTCATCAATGCTATATAGTAGCTTGGGTATCTTTCGTCTGTCCGATAATGGGTCAATCAGCACATTGAGATTACGAAGATCGATCTCTGACTCTGTAGTTGCATTAGGGAGACATACAAACTCTAATCTGTTTGCTCGCCAGATCTCTTTAAGACTCTCTACTTTTAGTTTGTGACTGGCCGACCATTTTCCTCAAATTTTGTAACCCAAAAAATATGGCAGCTTGGGTTAGTTTAGCTAACCCTTAGAAAAATTGATTCGACCCACCAATTTGACACAATCCGATACAAAGTTATTCAGATTCAGAGATCGTATAAATGGTTTTGGATTATAGATGAGTCAACTCGTTTATGATCCATTAAAAGTTTGGTTCAACACTTAAATATGATATGATCCAAATATGATCCGTTATGAACCGTTAAAAATTTATTAATAATTTAAAAAATAAATATTTAAAATATATATAACTATTAATCAAAAAATATATAAAAAATGAGACCATATATTTAAGAAAAAATAGGCCTAAAATAATTTAGATTTGAGTCTTGACACAAGAGAAGTTAAATGTTAATTTTTAACTTTTAACCTATTAACCTAGAGGTGTTAAATAGTTCAGAAGCGACAATTTACGGTTCAAGGAACCCTTGAACCAGAATTGGGACCGGGTCTAATCGATTTAGGACAGTTCAGTTTCGGTTTCGGTTCTGGTTCCACGGTTTAAGTTTGATTTTCTTTTGAAAACTAATCAAGCCTTTTGTTTGGAACCGTGAATTGACAGTTCAAAACCGACAGTTCTGTGGTTCCTGTTCCAGTTTAAATTTTACACCTCTATATTAACTCATATAAATAAATGAGATACTTCGTGTCAATTAAATCGGCTAAATTCGTAATCCATCTAATACATTTGTCTAGGGATGACACAAACATTGCAAAAATCTGTGTCATTCGTGTCGAGTCTATTCATGCACTCTTTAATCGTATTATCGGATAAAAAATTGTTAGTCTTATCCAATCATATCAGTTAAATGAGTCAACTCATCAATCCATTTATTAAATGAGTCGAATTTGAGTTTGATTTTCTAACTCATTTATTAAATAGATTGAATTTTAACTTAGATTAATCATGTTAAAAGATCATATTGACCTAAATGGTCATATCTTAAGTATAGCTTTGTAGTAAAGTCACACCATTGACTTGGAAGTTGCTATGTAAAACACTAAGCTCTCGTTGCTTAACGAGTTGTGTGCTCCTGTCTTTGTTCAGCCTTTGCTTTGCTTTTTAGATGGCTATGAATAACAACAGAAAGGAGGTTGATGAGGTTGCAGCACGATGCACAAGAGTCCATATAATAGATGAGGGAGAAGAGGAGGATGTCATCATCGTGGCAGAGGAAAGCCTTAGTGGGGAAGTTATGGACCTACGATGGGCTCTAGTAGGTAAATTTTTAACGAATAGGAGTGAGAAAGTGGAGTATATTAAAAGATTTATGGCAGAAGCGTGGAAGCCAGGATTAGGAGTTTGTATTTCATAACTTAATGCCAACCTATTCTTAATCCAGTTTGGACATGAGGCCGACGTTCGTAGAGTTCTTGAAGGAGGACCATGGACGTATAATAACAATGTGCTTCTTCTCAAAAGAGTCTTAGTTGGGGAAGAACCCAGGCTCAAGGAGATTAACTCGCTGACTCTTTGGGTTCAGGCACATGAGGTGTCTGCTGGTTGTATGTCTGAGAATATTGCTCAGTTACTGGGTAGTGCGGTAGGTACATTTATCGAATCTGATCCTGACAACTATATGGGTCTAATGAGAAGCTTCATGAGAATAAAGGTGAAGTTGAATATCAATGCCCCGCTTAAACAATCAGTGATCATCAAAGTCAACGATAACTCTGGCAAGATTCAGTTTTGCTACGAAAGATTACCAACATATTGCTTTGGTTGTGGACTCCTTGGGCACAACGAGAAATTTTGCAAGGAGGTATATACTAACAATGAGGGGCTCGTCACCAGGAGATGGAGTACGAAACTCAGGGCGTTGGCTAGAGGTAGCCCTAAGAACCTCCGAAGAGCGGTGGCTGAGACTTGAACCGCACATGGTGCCTAAGGCGCTGGAGACGCCAGTTAATGGTAGTGAAAAGGCAACGGTCATGCAGGAGGGAGGTGAAAACAATCATCATGACAATGTTCACGTGGTTCACAAAATGAGGGGTTACATGGAGGGGGATAAGGTATGTAATCCCAAGGAGAAAGGAAAGGCGACTAAAGAGACGGGTAATAATGAGGAGAGAGAGGAGGGGAAAGGTACACAGGTGAGAGACCAAAAGGGCTTAGTAAAGGAAAAAATTGTCTTTTCTGAATTTAAAAAGAAGAGAGTGGGTTTTGGTGGGCCTGAAGGGGAGCTGGGTTGTATGGCTAAGGACGATGAAGGAAGCAATGCTGGGCTTGGCAGAGCCTATGACATCGTTATGGCAGATGCACCAAAAACAGATTTAGCGGCGAGACCTGCGGCACAGGGCCGCCAAGAGCAATGAGTTGCTTGAGTTGGAATTGTCGGGGTTGGGCAACTCCCGCGCAATTCGTTTTTTAGCAGATTTAGTCTGCTCGGTTAGGCACGATTTTATTTTCTTAATGGAAACTTTATGTAACGATGATCGTATTGCTAAACTAATGAATGATTTAAAGTTTGAAGGTTATTTTGCTGTGAATAAAAATGGCAGGTCGGGAGGCCTAAGCTTACTTTGGAAAAATGAAAGCTCGTTCCATCTTACGGGCTTTTATGGTTATGCTGATAGGAGCAAAAGGCACTTGTCTTGGTCCCTCCATAAATGCCTAAGTTTTGCTTCCTCACTACCTTGGCTTGTTTATGGAGATTTTAATGATCTATTGTCCATTTCTGAGAAGAAGGGTTGGATCCAACATCCAAAGGCCCTTATTGAGGGATTTAGAGGGGTTGTATCTAACTGTGTCCTGCGTGAGCTGGGATTTGTAGGGCCACCTGTTACGTGGGAGCGTGGGTTAGTGGTGAGAATTGGGTCCGACAAAGGCTGGATCGAGTATTGGCGAGTGATTCTTGGCTGAAGGCATTCCCTTAGTCGATTGTCACGCACATTGCTACTACTTCCTCGGACCACCTTCCGATTTTGCTTCAGTTGTGGAAGTTTGTTTACGCTGGGGGTACTAGGGGTTTTAAGTTTGAGAATGGCTGGTGTCGGGAGAAGGAGTGTGTTGATGTTATTGAGGAGATTTGGCATGCAAGTAGGAATATGGAGCTCCCTTCTAGGCTTCGGCTCTGTGGCGAGAACTTGTAGAGATAAGGGAAGGAATTGGTTTTTTCCCTAAAGAAGAAAGTGGTGGCAGCCAAGAATAGGATTGAGTTTCTCAAGGGGAGAGGCGGGTGGTAGAACTGGGAGGAGATTAGGAGGACGAAAATGGAATACCATAGACTCCTTATGTAAGAGGAGGATTTTTTGCGTCAACGTGCGAAGATCTTCTGGTAAAAATCGGGGAATGTGAATTCCCACGCGTTTCATCTGGCTACCAATGGGAGGAAAGCCAAGCAACGGGTTAAAAAGTTACAGGCAGAGGATGGGAACAGGACTTACAGGGGCAAGGGGATAAAGGCTTTGGTCAAAGAGTACTTTTGTAAGTTGTATGACAAACAAGACACTACGGTGTATGCAGTTACTAGGAGGATTTGGAATTGCATTACTATCAGTCAGAATGAGGCTCTTGTTGCTCCAGTTATGGAGGATGAGGTCAAGGACGTCGTGTTCACAATGCACAACGATAAGGCCCCAGGTAAGGATGGGTTCAATCCAACTTTCTTCAAAAAGTAATGGAATATTGTTGGTCCTGATGTTTCGGCTGCGTGTTTAAAATGGATTTCTGAGGCTGCACTGCCGGATTATATGAACGATACTAATTTAGTTCTCATTCTGAAGAAATCTGATCTAACGATGTTGAAGAATTTTAGGCCCATTTCCCTTTGCAATGTCAGCTACAAGATTATGGCTAAAGTCCTTGCTAATAGACTAAAAGTGATTCTTCTGGAGATCATTTCAAAAGCTCAAAGTGCTTTCATTAAGGGAAGACTCATTATTGATAATATTATCATAGCCAATGAAGTTGCATATTATTTGAGGGGAAAAAGGAAGGGGAAAGTGGGATGGGCAGCTCTGAAGCTGGACTTTGCAAAGGCATACAACAGAATTGATTGGGGGCATCTCGAATCTATCATGCAAATTATGGGCTTCTGTGAGCGTTGTGTGACCTTAATGAGGTTGTGTATTTGATCGGTTAGATACAATATCATAGTCAACGATGAGTCTGTTGGTCGAATTACTCTCAGGATCGCTCGCCATATCTCTTTGTAATTGGTATGGAGGGTCTATCTGGATTAATTGGGAAAAGAGAAGGTCGTGGTGAAATTCATTGTTGTGCAGTGGCAAGGGTTGCTCCCAAAATCACCCATCTTTTTTTGCTGACGACTTTTTCTTTTCTTCAAAGTTTCTATGCAGGAATGTTGTGCGGTCAAGAGGTCTTGGGTGATTTTTGCTCTAGATCTGGGATGGAATTTAAACGGGAGAAATCCTCGATTTCTTTTAGCAAAAACCTTAGTGCAGAGGTGAAGCAGGCCACATGTAACTTTCTTGGGGTCGCAGAGGATGATGGTCGGGGTAGGTACTTTGGGATGCCAATGTTTGTTGGGAAAAAGAAGAGGGAGACCTTTAATTTTATCAAAGATAGAATTTGGAAGAAGTTAGAGGTCTGTAAAAGAAGACGACTCTCTAGAGCTGGGAAGGAGATCCTCATAAAAATGGTTGCCCACTCCCTCCCTAGTTATGATATGAGTTTGTTTATGCTTCCTGTGGGTATCTGCGAGAAGATACAAAAGAATCTTAATGCTTACTGGTGGTGTGACGGGAGGGAGAGGAGAGGAATTAGATGGATGCGTTGAGATAAACTTTGTGCTAGGAAGAGTGTGAGGAGCTTGGGATTCAGAAACTTTCAAGACTTTAATTTGGCCTTGATTGCTAAGCAGTGTTGAAGATGTTTGGTAAACCCGAGTTATTTAATGGCTCAAGTCTTGAAAGCCAAATATTTCAAGGAGGGCGATATCCTTAATGCAAAGCTAGGGGATAACCCGAGCTGTATCTGGAAGGAAATATGAAAGGCCAGGGAGGCTATTCAGAGGGGGCTAGAAGGAGGATTGGTAGTGGGGAATCGATGTTGGTGTGGAGGGATCCTTGGCTCCTTGGTTGTCAAAACCCATATGTGGAAACTTTGGCGAATGGTCTCTGTGACAATTTGAAGGTTTTAGATTTGATCTGTAATAGGGAGAGATGCTGGAATTCACAATTGGTTAAGGCTTTGCTCAATGAAAGAGATAGAAGGATTATTATGGCAATTACACTCGATTGGGAAGGTGGAGAGGATTGCTGGTTTTGAGCAGGTGAAAGAAGTGGTGAATATACTATCAAGAGCAGGTATTTGGATATCTCGCAAGCCAAGGGTGGTGGTACACGGGTTGCAGATCAAACTGTGTGAAAGAAGATTTGGAATATTTGTGCCCCTCCCAAGATGATCCAATTTTTGTGGAGGGCATCGTCTAATTGCCTTCCAACTAGGGATGCCCTAGTTGCGAAGCACGTTAGTATGGAGTGCCTGGATTGCCCGGTGTGTGGCAGGGAAAAGGAGACTGATGTAGATCTTTTTGCGTCATGCGAATTTGCGAGTCGGGTCTGGGACTTGGCTGGGGTGAGGATGATGAATTGTGAGGGCTGGGATTTTCAGCAGTGGCTCTCAGCAATGTTGTGCAGATGTGAGAGGGAACGATGGCCTTTAATTGATGTTGTTTGCTGGGCCTTATGGTTTAAAAGGAACAATATTGTTTGGAATAGAAAGTTCTCATCGGTGGAGTTGACATATGGGATGGGCTATTGCTATCTCAAGGCATGGACGGAAGCTCGGGAAATGGAGATGGATTTTGAAACATGTCGTAGTCTTATGCAGATCAAGAACCTATGGGGTTGTCCGAATGAAGGATGGATTAAGATTAATACAAATGTGGCCTGTGTCGGTGGTTGGGGTTCAACAAGTTTGGCTTGTCGGGACCATAATGGCTGCTGGGTGGGGGTATGGTGCGAATGTTTAAGGGCTGTGTGGTGCCCTTGGATCTTGAAGTCATTGCAGTTAGAGAAGCTTTGAGTTGGGTCAAACAAAAGGGATGGAGTCGCGTTATCATTGAATCAGATTGTGCAGTCGTGGTTCAGGCCATTAATGATTGCGTGCAGTATAGGTGTTTGTTTGGGTGCTTAATCAGTGATTGTATTTGTTTACTAACAACTCTGAGTGATATTAGAGTTGTATTAATTAGACAGATTGCGAACATGGTGGCTCATGAGCTTGGCCGTGCCGTGTGTTCATTTCAGGATCGTCAAGTTTGGGGTTCTAAACCCCCGGATTGTATTTCTACCGTTGTTTTGGCGGACACAGTGAATGAATGAGTTATTGGCTTTGTTTCAAAAAAAAAAAGTATAGCTTTGTAGTTGCTTTTGTCATAGGAGGGTTTTGTGGCTTTTCACTTTGGTTTTCAGTTAATGAGAATTGCAGAGATGTAATAATTGAGAGTTCAATTATTCTGTGGTTCTATGCTCTTAGCTTTTCTCTGTTCATCTTACTTTCTCTCTTTATGTTTTAAAAAGCCGAGCCTATTAGTTTCTGTAATTATTAGTTTCTCATGAGTTATTTCGTCATGTCCAATTCTGAAATCCACCAACTCGATTGGGAACTTGACTGAGATTGTTTTAATTTAATTAAAAATTTTGAATTCGAATCTTAAATACGTAACTGTTTTAAAACTACCTTATTGTTTAGAAAAAAAAATTGGGAACTTGGCTCGTTGGCTTGTTATACCTTCTCTCTTTTAATATGGTCTTTTTTATTGTGATTTATTCTATTTTTTTTTAAAAAAATTTAATGCATTTATAGTTGTTTCTAATATATGACTACTTTAAATTATTGGTTCAAATGGTTAAAAAAGAGTTGCTTAAGACCATCTTTCTTCTTATTTTTGACAAATAAAATACACTTGTAGTAATTTTTTTTCTTTATGAGAATTAAGTTTATGAGTTGGATGATCACTGAAGATTGAAATCACATACAATATGAAATTTATTTCAAGACCTACCTTGAATATATTTCGGGATTCTATTTAAAATTAAAGATAAACAATTAGTTGGAAGTGGAAAAATCAAATTGGAACCAACAAACTGGACTGAAATTGGCTTAGTCTAATCCGTCGGTTTTAGAATTAGAATCGTAACTGAAAGCGAAATGTCGGAACCGGTTATTTCACAGTTCGGTTGGATTCCTATGAATCATGAACCGTGAACATATTCCAAAGTGGACCGAAACCCACCCAATCAAATTCACTGAGCATTTCGGAGCCCAGACATGAACTGAACTGCCAAAATAGTCTAATTCAATGTCCAATTTGGTTTCTAAGAACTATAAACTGTGAATCGACAATTTTAAATTTAGACAAATGATTCAATTGTTTTTACACCTCTATAATTAGTATTGGAATCTCTGGAACAATTATGATAAGATGTCATAATTTTAATTTGAATCTTCGTTTACCTGAATTTATTGCTTGGGGATTAGGTATTTTACATTAGTTAAATATAAAAGAAAGAAAACATGAAAATTCCACACGTAGGACACTTATGTCACCGCTGGCTCAAAACCATAATTTAAGTTTGATGCAAGTGATGATGGTTTGATTTCTACCCATTATCATACAACAATGGGTACCAAACGTGCCTTGGTTCAGTGATGCCTAAGGCTGAACTTAGTAGGGCGGACTGCGGTTCGATCTCCCGCAACGCCGTTTGAGAGGGGAATAAAATCTAACCACCCGGGACCTTCCTCGAACCGGATTAGTCTCGACCCAATAGATCGAGAATACCGAGATTCTGACAAAAAAAAATATAGCAATGGGTGTCTATCCGTGCTTGAAAGCAGAGCCAGTTCCTTTGGCTCTTCATATTGAACCATCATTGCTAAAATCAAAGTTTGTACGATTACTATCTATTCTATTCAAATCTCAATCTCACTCTAA
>CANYCX010259738.1:0-10379 GCA_948193385.1 Breynia disticha f. nivosa
AGAGTTTTTGGGATTTTACACTTTTCATTTTGTATAGCCTTATACACAGGTTATAGGCATTTGGCAAATTGCATTATTTTAAACCAAAACACAGCTTCTGCATATTTACATTCTTTTGTATCAGGCCTGGTTTAAGCTAAATGCATATATGCCACATTGATTTCATATATATATATATTTTTATATGTTTTATTCATCGCTACTCTTTCTTTGCTTGTTGTCATTTAAAAGAAAAAAAAATATAGTGCGAAAATCGAATTTATTAGAAAATGAACTTGTCAAATTTTGGTTCCATACACGTGCTCTCTTAAAATTTCTTACTTGCACTTCTTATGAAAATATAGATTAGTCATAAGTTTGAATTAATCATTACAAATCATGAGATGTATTTCAATGTCCTATAATCTTAGTCTAAGATGACTCAGAAACCAAGAGGACTACCTTCTCGCAAGTTACTGAGTTATGTCTGTGTGGCATATACGCACTTTGTATATTTACTCCGGGACAGTATCAAAACTAGCAATCTTATTCTTCTTTGTGAAAAAGGATACTATAATGGGAAAGTGACTACATAAATCACTTTAAGGATCGCACCCTTCAAGATTGCTCCCATCCGAGTGGCAAATATGAAGGAAGATGAGGAAAGATTGAGTAAAAGAGGGTTTGGAACATCATTTTTGGACATGATTAGCTACCATGACCAAATTTTTTTTGAGGTCACAAATTTTTATCTTATATACCTCTAGTGTGATTGGTCCTAATCTTGACTTAAAAGGAAGTTATTCCCAGTGGGAGGTAAAGTTCATTACTCGAGTAGAGTTTTTTAAGTTTTAACTTACTCTAGTGGGAGTTCTTAAATAGTGGGAGTTCTTAACCCAATAGGGCATTTTAAACAGTTCATAATTCTACAAATAATTTTGGTATTTTATCCCAATAAGAGAACAAAAGAAAAGTAACAAAACCATTTTGAAGGATGGATCATCTCATCGAGGAAAACCAAAGTTAAGTATTGATTGGTTTATTCTTAGTAATAGAAATTATAAATAGCATAACGTTAAGGATCAAACTAAGTGCTACTATATGTGAAACATTGATTTGTATACCCAAAAGGTATAACTTATTGGCAATGAAGGGATACAAAACAACTGGCAAATTTCATTAAAGTTTGATAATTGCTTGTTGTAACATGTGATATGGGACCAATCAAAATTCTCTCACTGGTTTAAAATTTTACCTTGAAAGACTTTAGTTTAAAGGGACTAGTCTTAATGACTAGAATAGGCTCTATGATCTCAGTGGGAGGTCTTAGTAAGGAGGGACTCTTTGATCTCAATTGGCGATCTTAGCAATGAATTTTCACATGGCTCATAACTCGTGGGTTCATCGTACAAAGTGACAAAAATATAGTTGTTTAGACTTTATGAGTTTTGGAGTTGGTTGGTAAATTCAAATTTGTTTTGATAATACAATGTAACCTTGTGAGTTTTAAAGTTTGTTGGTATATTCAAATTCATCATGATAACACAATACAACCTTGAGAGTATTGAAGTTATTGGTATATTCAAATTTGTTGGGATAATACCACAAACACCAAAGAGGTAAAAAGTCAATTCTTGTTCATTAAGTGTAAACAGGTACACACTCAACTAGAATTAACATAGTTAAAATGTTTATGTGGTAAATCCAAGAAATGAGATTTTTGGGATAGTTTTAAAGAATCGTTGTTCCAATTTGTGAGAATAACATCAATACACCTAGAGCAATTTTGGCTAGCCATAAGCATTATAACTTTAAAAATAACTTCTTAATAGAACTTGTATCCATATTTGAGCAATATAGAAGATGTTTGAGTAACATACTCTATGTTGAATTATAGTCCACACAAATAAATAAATGAAATGAATCTTATTGCGTGCGAGAGAGAGACTTATCATATAAAAATCAATGGTTGTGCTCATATAGTGACCAAGCACTACTATTCTATATGATTATTAGTTAGTTGGTACTACTAATCCATATGTGAGATTAGATAAAGCAGTATGTAAAATAATTGTAGCATACCAATTTTTGTTCAAAGGATCTATAAATGAGTTGAAACACAATTCGATGATGGACACATAAGATATGACTTTTGTAGTAACTACATCTAAACATAGCATAGGTCATAAAACCAAAGTGGTGAACATGTTCTTATATAAATTCTTACTTTGGCTAAAGGGATAAGTAATAGGAATTCAAAGTCCTAGTATGTGTAGTGAAAAACTATCATACAAGCATTGTGTATGAGGAATATTAGTATAATTAGTTTTAAAACTAGCTACCTCAAGATAAGTGACCATCAAAGTTGATAGTCTTTATCAAAATTTTGATATGCTAGAAAGGTGAAATTAAGTGTCACATTAAGTCAAAGAGGACTTAATATAATAAGGAAATGGTGAACTTTTGAGTTCAATTTAACAATGGATCAATATTAAAATCTTGTAAGATGTGGTATATGTCTTGGACATATTTAGCGAGACACATAAAGCTATTGTGAATAGTTTAGGTAAAGTGTGAAAACCCACTCATATGGGTTGATACCTTAGATTTTCAATTATGTTTGAGAAAATGATAAGATGAGGCTACAAAAAGCCAATTTTTACTGAGGTGTAAGAATGAAAGTCGTAAATAAACAATTTATGCCATGGATGAGCCCATGATAATTGCAATCATAACCCACTAAAATCAGAGACAATCCTAATATTATAGAGACCTAAGGTGAGTTAAGGGAAAATGCTAGCGGCATTGAAGCTCGATGTTTGGGCATGGTGATATATATCTTCGAATATATGGCATGTGTTCCTAAAGAAAAGGAATTTGACACCATTGGATATTTTATGTGACCAGAGATGAGAAACATTTAAAACGTCTTATTTTCTATAATGTGAGACCTAGTAGCGATCAAGATCTCTACATATCAGCTTATGAACTCTACATTGCTATGAAGAAGCTTAATAGTATTCAATTACCTTGATATGTTTGCAAAGTACACCTCTGGTCAACACGTGTAAATTTGGGGCATGTTGGATAGTTGTTAGTATCAAGGCAGGGTTTATAGTTTTGTATGAGATATAAGACTTTCAATAATGATTCAGGAACATAATTAAAGTATGTAAGGGCCTTGTCAAAATGTCTAAGTTAAATAAACAAGTGGAAATGATTGAGTTTTCTAAGACCTTAAGAACAAAAGACATGAAACACGAAAAGTAATTTGGGGGATATAAGCATAAGTCTTGGAGAATGATGTATGAGTAAACCAATCAAGATACATATACTCATTCTTAACTGGTTGGTCGTACGACCAACTACACTAAAGAATGATACAACTTGAATGAAGTTAGAAAACGTCACACTTGAAAAATAAGTTTTAGTCGTGTGTGAGTGAGAGATGTTGGAAGTTAAAGGTTCGTCCACGACCAAACGAGTCAAGCAGGACTAACTGACAATATACTTGTCACTTAAAAGACTTATGAGGTAATTTCCTGATGTTATAAATAACCAAATTATAAAACCCTAATTCACAGAAGTGAATCAGTTTTACATTTTGAGAAAATAACATTTTCTTTTTCTTAAGCCTCTAGGTTCATTTGGTATCATTCAGTAGAAAGGGTTGCAAAAGCACATGCCTTTAACTCGGTAATTTTTCTATAGGAGAAGGAGACCACAGTTATGTCTATAGAAATCTCAACTCTTCTGGGGCGACAATCAGATAAGTCTTTTGCATAATGTACTGCTTACTATTAATATTGTTGTGTGTCATATTGTTCTTGTGTTGAGATCTTAACTATATATGGCCAAAAGATTAAGAGTTTATTTGACATTACTGTTTAAAATTATTTTTGTTATAGAAAAATGTTGCTTTTGAAATTAATTTTGTAAAAATCAGTTAACTGTTTGATAATATATCATAAAATTTATTGTTAACTGTGAAACTATTTTAAAATTATGATGAAAGAATATTTCTTCAATTATTTTAATAGTGAAAATACAAATTAGAAACAAAATATTTTAATTTTGTGTTTATATTTATAAGATAATATTTAAAATTACAAATTTATATTATGAAATAATATATTATATTTATTATATTTTCATAAATTAAATTATAATTAAAAAATATCTTGTTAAGAAAATAAAATATTATGCTTAAAAGCAAAAAAAATTATTTTTTGACAGTATCAAATAGTAATTTTTTTTTTAAAAAATGAGCTTTAAAATAAAAATATACAAATTTTTTTTTAAATGTTACCACAAACTTAGAATTATTTTTGTCCATCAAAATCTGTTGTATCTTTTAAACAGTGGATGGTAGGTTTGTATTCCCACCACTTATATATAAGGTTCGATTACATATCTACCTTCCTTCATCTTTTTATTTGCAAGTTTCTGTAAAAAGAAAAAAACTGTCAACATTGCAAACTGTACGACATTTACAAATCCTATACAACACACATTCAAATACACTGCAAACGGCCAACACCACCATCTTTCCACCTCACATAAACTTTACATTAAAAGATTTTTTGAAGTTCTACATTTACTAGGTAAAATACCCAGTTCTTCAATCAAAATATCTTTTACAGTTTTGACAATCAAGTTACTAAAAAATACAATTACCTTTCTATTATATTTAGGATAAATATTGTTATATTAATTTACTATTGAGGTGATTGGGATGATAATCGACAATTCACACATTAAGTATAAATACACTTAAAAAATTTGTAAATATTAAATTTATATTTAAAATAAAAACACAATAAAAATTGGATACACAGAAAAATAACAAAATATATATATACAGTTTACATGGTATAAAATAAGAGTAAACGTAAAAATAGATTAAGATTATTGTAAAAATGAATATGTTAAACAAGGGAAAAAGTATAGATACAATTTACATGCACAAAATTCAACAAAAAAAATAAAAAAGTACATAAAACAATACAAAAACATGAAAATAAAAAATAATAAAAACAATCTGGAAAGAATACATGATAAATGACAGAGGAATTAAATAACATAATTTAAATAGCTAAACTGAGAAAATTGAAAAGTCACAAATATTTTAATTGGAAAACAATGAAAAAAGGTAAATATAAAGTTTGTATAACAATAAAATCATGCAGAACAATAGAAAATAATAATATTATAAAAGTACAACAATCAAATTTAACATCAGGAGAAATTATACTAAACAATTTTATGTAAACATAGAGTTGACACAACTTAAAAAAAGCAAAATGAAGGGACAAATTAAATAATAGTGTAAAAGCACCACAGTCAGATTTCAAAGTAGATATGCAATTTATATGACTTTCAAATCAAGCAAACTAAACAAAAAATGTAAATAATATTGTAAGAGCACAACAACCAAATTTAAAATGAAGCATAATTACTTAAAAATTTACATGTAGGTATACACTTTATAAAACTTAAAAAAAACAAGCAAAGAGACTAAAAATATAATTAATATAGTAAATAGAGAACAAAGAAGTTAGAAGAACCAAAAAAGAACGAGAAGAAAAAAGAATGAATAAAGGTGAAATGAAGGAGAAAGGTTAGGTAAAAGGAGAGAGGATACATCTTTTGGAAGAAATGACGGGGAAGTATGGCAAGAGAAAGGAAAAAGTGGCTGATGATAATAATGAATTGAAGAAGGATCTAAAGACAATGGATGCAAGTGTGTGAAAACTTAGGCTGGATCAAAGCAAAAATGCCAAAGATAAACAAATGGGTTGAATGTCGTATGGAATAAAAAAATATGCTAAACTATGAAACAAAAGTCTGGCCCAAAAATTATAACATGTTGATGCAAAAAAGTCAAAGATACTATGTGGTGAAAATATCCCTAAAAAAATCAAGGATTAAGGGGAATTTTATTTAAAATTGATAAAAAAAATTACCATACTCTGTACTACTAGGTGACAGAAAAAAATAGGCATAAAAATATTTGAGTGGTTGTTTTGTGTTCATGGTTCATGCAACCTACCATTTTTCTATTAAAATCGATTAGACTTAAAGTTACGGAGCTCATACATCAAAAGTAAAGTTCAATGGTTCGTTGACTTGTGCATTTAACCTTTGAAAAAAAATTAAGCAATACTTTTGAAAGAAAAAACTGGTAATTAATTGACAATAAAATAAATTAAGCTATACAACAGTCTAAAGTAGCAAAAAACTTTGACTAACACCAATAGAGCCAGATCCCTTGATCGTCATTGACAACCTTTCCCATAAACATATGAAATGTGTCGGATACGAGCTCAAATCCACAACCTCTTCTAGAGTATCCAAAGACTAGTGAGTGTAGAAACGTTAAGTCTACACTACGACATATTGTACACTATGTATAAGAGTACAAGAAAATAATTGCTCTGATAATGCTTTCTTGAAAACGTCACAAATAAAGAAACTAATTAGGAAATAGCTCTTATTTCCTTTATTTATATTATAAACTAAATTAATAAATTAGTCCCCATAATATACTACCAAATACATTTAGGTCCTTCCCTTTCCACAACGTCATGGGCGGACCTTAACATGATGAGACATTTTCTCATTACGATAATTGTACACATATCTTTCTACTCTTATTCGATGAGGTCACACAACCAATCAATAAAAGGTTTGCCCTTGAATCTCTCTCATTAATTCACATTTGGATTAGGTGACTTCCCCGTAGTTCAATTTGCATGGACACTATTTTTTTCACTTGCTTTGATCTCACGAAAACATTCATATATACTCCATACATTTTCCATGAAAATAGTATAGTGCACTATAGTTATATGATTCGACAAGTTCTATGTCAGAAAGTTATATGATTCGACAAGTTCTACATCAGAAAATGAACTTACTCTTAATAAATAACATTCCACCATATGTCTAATGTTCAACTAATAGGTCCCTATCTACTAGTTCATTACTAATGCAATCTTGTTTGGTGTTCTTATCAAGTTAATCATTTAGACATATGTTTCCCTTTATTTAAAAGAGTCATAATGGTGAAATGTACTTCTCATTTTGGGTTTCATATTAGGAAAGTTGGGAACAATTTTCTCTTTGGTTGAAATAATTTACTTTCCATCCCATGGTCAAATTTTACACATATTTCACAAATATGTCATAGTGTTTGATCCACTTAAGGATGTATGTTTAATGTAACACTATGTGAAAGAAAGTCGCATAATGTATCAACGCATTATTACTTTTGTCCTCTTCTAAGCCATATCCTAAAATCTTTTGGTAAATACAGAACAATGGATACTCTTACTTATGCATCTATACTCTTTCCTATGAATTCACTATTCATATAAAGAATTCCATTCATGTGAATAGATGTGTTTAATCAACATACTAAACTATACACTATAGTTTTATGTATAATGATATACGTACATAGACATATGCCAAATTTATTCTCAAAAAACAATTTATTTTTAGATGAGATTCTTACCATTGGATCTACCTTTAAAATCTCCTGTAGACTTATAAAAGAACTCTACGTTCACAATTCCTTATGCAATTAAGTCTTTTTGTTGGGTTTTTTACATGTATAAACTTTAATGGTAGCAGAAATATAAAAACAAAACACATAGAAATTCATGAAAGATCACACCATAAGCATTATAACAACATATTATGGCATAATAATTTAAAATAGCTAGTAAAAGTGGAAACTTTAAATGGAAGAATGGATTTTTACCTCTTCTTCTTGCAGGCCGTGTACGTGGAATGATTCAATAAGTAACTACAACACCAAAATACTTCAGGTGTAACATTCTCATATTAAAATCCTATTGTTAAGTAAAATAATTAAAATGATTAAAGTGATTAGAAGTAATTAGAGAATTTGATAAAGAAAAGAGATAAAGCATAAATTAAATAGTCATAGTGAATAAGTTAAGAGTCATATGGGTTAAGGTTTCAAAGAAATGAAGTTTTGTAGTGAAGTTGGTGAGAAAATAGGTGCACAACATGGTGGGCATGCTGGCAACGCGCCACGGGGGCGTGTTGCTGAGAAATGAAGAGCACGGTCATGCTAAAAAATCAACACAATTGTGCTGTTAAAGAAGGGCACAGTCGTGCCAAGCTCAGCACAGGGCGTGATGAGGTGCTGAGTGTCCCAAAACATTAAAAAATTAAGTGACATGTGAAAAATGGAAGTTGGCATGGGGCGTGCTGATATGGGCTTAGTTATGCTAGTAATTTAAAGAGTATTTAAGCTTCATCCGAGCTAAAAATAGTCATAGGAAGGAAAGTAAAGTAGAGGAAAGCGAGAGAGAGTTTGGGAAGGAGAGAAATAAGGAAACGAATCCAAAAAACAAGTGGTATATATAAAATTGATCTTAGAATTAAGCCAAGAGTCATTTAGCATAATCGAAACAGAAAAGTTAAGAGATAATGGTAAGTATTTACAAAGTATTCAGTCTTAAGAATTATAGAAGAGCTAGTTTAAAGTAATAAATAGTATAGATTAATGTTATATGTTGTTATATTGAATTTTATAGTGTTCCATGTATAATTGTATAGGACGACAGAGTAGGAGAGCTAGAAAGGACACGAGTACACGCTAGCCCGAGTACTTCAGCTAGCAGGTGAGTAGTCCAACTCTCTTTAAATACGAATTTATATACGAATTGTGAAATTCAATACACGATATTAAATGATTGATTGTTAGACAATATGAATTACGAAGAATTGGTAAGTTGTGGAACTAGTATAAAATGATAACGAATATGTTTATATGATCGAAATGTGAACAGGTACAGATGAAGCGAAAATGAAAATAGGTACTTTACGTTATTCACATTATACGATTGTATGCTACAATTTAGGATTACGTGATATGACATGATTGGTGATGATATGGTGTTGATATGGTATTGTTGAGGTGTGGATTGGTGATATATGATCGATCATACTTAGAGGGGGATATTATATTGTAGAGGGAGTTTATACTGTAGAGGGAGATCATTTATCTAGAGAGGGATTATACAACATACAATTACTTATACAGACTTATTGTATATGATTTACAGGATTACAGGAAATCTTTATTGATTATAAATGGTTTATAGTATCTTGTTTATGTGATATTATTGAAAATGGGTATATATGATTAAATGATATAATTGGTTATATTAATGGCTACTCATTGAGCCTGCAACTTACCAACCATGATTTTTGTTTGAGAATCCAGTAGTGAGTTGAGTTAGATGTGAAGATTATACAGGTGGGTCGACTTCTACTGCCGAATTATTTTGTCTCTACTCATCAGAGCTGGGCATAGGAGTTTTGAGTGATGTTGCATTTCTTGCATGTACATATGACATGTTAAGTTAACAAATTGATACTTATATTTGGTTGTTGAGATTGCATATAATTATATATATGGTTAATGTTTGTTTAAATTGGTATGATTATTAAGGTGTATGTTGATAGGGATAGGTTATATTTGTTTGAGAGTTCTTAATATTGCTGAGATTTTCTTTACAAGTGTGCAATATTAGTTTGTGGGTATATTCAGATTACAGTCGTTATATACCAGTTCTACATAAAATATGAGCTTTATATAGTGCAGAATCAAGGGCGTATTAGTTTAACACAAAGCTTAATCCATGGATGTGTTAACTAATACAATCAATATTCTGATTATATACCGAAGTATCTCTAAACTGAATATAAGATAAAATTGTATGTATGATTTAAAATATTAGGATAATAGTTAACGATATTAGCTAAGGATAATGAAATATACAATTTTACGAGAAAGGTTTTAATTTATATGTACAGAGAAGTCATCATTATTATTATTAAACTACAAGATTAATATGTTAATAGGATAGGACATTTTATTGGGACTACCTTCAATACAACATTTTTGGACCCTAAGTGTTGCCCCTCTACAAAACTAACACACAGATCAAAAGAAACTTGTACTAGCACTAGGGTTTAATGAAACTTCACGTTGTTTCACGCTTCTGAATGGCTCATAAAAATGATATGCCTTATATATTTAGTGACTAAGGTCAGCCATTAAAACTTTCCTTTGTTTATGAAAAAGATGAAGAAATTGAGTGTTTTCTCTCTCTTATGGATGTTTCGACAAGTTGTGGTGTAGAGGACTAAGAAGAGTAAATTAGGGGTTTTTTAAATCTCTCTCTCTCTTTTATCATCTTGTGGCTGTGTAGTCTATCGAGGATAGGATTCTAATTCAATTTTGAATAAAAACTTAAAGTCTTTTAAGCCTATCTAGAAATATTTAATAATAGTAATGAATTTATTAATTAATAAATCATAGGTGGTCTATAGTAAGACACTATGATAACCCAAAA
>CANYCX010259820.1:0-12443 GCA_948193385.1 Breynia disticha f. nivosa
TAAGCTAAGAGCATCTCTAATGGGAATAGCTAAATTTAAAGAGGATTTTTAATTGAATAAAGAGTCTGTAAAATTATAAAGAGTGAAATTAAACAAAGGCTTCAATGTGGCTCTTTATTTATATTCTTTAATTTGTTTATTGTATAAGATTATAATTTAAAAATAACTGAAAGTCATAAATATAGAACTATTAATGTCAAATTAATCAAATTAATGTGACATCATCTATATGCACACAAAAATTTTCATAAAAAATTATGAAAAATATTTAAAATTTAAAAATAAGAAAAAACTTATAATATTTTGTACAAAAGTGATGATTAAAAATGAAAAAAATAAAAAAGATTATTTTTTAAGAATACACAAAGATATTAATTTACATATTAATAAAGAAAAATAAGAAAATTTATGCATGAAAAAGAAAATAAAGAGTTAAAATCGGCTCTTTAATTTTGGAAAGTGAAGTTGACTCTTTAATTTATATTTAAACATAAAAAACCAAATAAAGAATGAATTGGAATAAATTTGTTTGGTTAAACTCTTTATTATAAAGAACAAATTACAAATAAAGAGAGCATCGAAGATGCTCTAAGGCTGCAAAGTTTGCTTTGTTTGCCCAGAAGACTTAGAATCACCCTAGATCAGTTGTACTAATTCACCAAATTTTCCTGACCATCAAGCTGTTGAACACCCTAGACCACTCAGTCGTTGCTGGCCTTGGAATCATCGTAGATCACTAAGCTATGAAGGGCTTTAGGCCACTAAAGCTTGTATTACCTAGATCCACATAAGTGATTGCTCGTCATTTGCCGCCAGGTCAATATCAAAGTTCAACTCTGCATGCATTGTGCCAAAAATATAAAATCTTCAGCTATACATTGTGTTGTGACCCTCTCATTCCAACACCCACCCAAGAAGAGGAAAACATATGCAAGGCTACTCTATGTTCCACTAAAAAATATACTATATTTTCACTAAAGTTTGTGATCTATTGTTTTTAGTATTGATATCAAAATTGGATTGAATTAGTTGGTCGAATCAGCAAATCCGTCAATGATTTGGTTTGGTTTTTCATTCAGAACGGTTTGTAAGTAAATTAGTATATATATCAAATCGGTGAAAAACATATGAATCGACCGATTGAACTGGAGAACCAACCAGTTTAAAATATTGAAAAAATTAAATAATTTTAATATATACATATTTATACTGTTTTAAATCATCAGTCCAATTTTAATATCATTAATTTCTATTTGCATCAGCGGGCAATTAGGCAACTTTTTTTATCTATGAAATACTTTTTCACTTTTTCTTTGTTGGAAGATGTTTTCAGCCAAATACACGTATAGCAGAGTTCAGACCTTTCTTATTGAGAAAAATGTTTCCAAATAGCCTTCAGAGAACTGAAAGTCATCCATCCCTATCAAATCCAAGTCAGTGAATTGGCATTGTAGTGCAGTTGTGTTAAGTCCTTTCACCTTTGTATCCAAGTCATTTAGTTCATTATTTATTGTGATTGCTTGAAGCAGAAACCCTAAGGCCCACTTGGGTTGGAACTATCATATCTCGTCCAACCATACACATTATTTTTTACAAGAACAATCAATCTATACGTACGTTCACATGCATCATGCATTGCATGGTGGTGGTGTGTAATTTGCACTAATACTTTTGTATTAAACGTGTCATAATCACGTTATATTGTTTTCTATCAAATATTATTATTGTATCATAAACACAAAAAATAAACGTATACTCACTAATCGTGTTATTGTATAAAAAATTATAAGGGCAGTTTCTATATACTTGTATTAATGATAAGGGCAGTTTCTATATGGCCATTTACAGAAACTGTGTTCCCTTGAGCAAAAATTATAAGAAGTGGGTATTTCCAACAGGTTGATGTTGTTCATAAACAGCCAAAAGTTTTTGAGTAGTTTCTTCTTGGCAACAAGTACTTTAAGATCTTCAAAATGGCCCTCAACTCGTTAGGTGGGTGTGTTGTGTTCATCATCATTCTGCCACTTTGATACCAAATGGGTCACTACTTGATTGACCCTAACACAATCCTTATTGATGCTTTTGTTATAATCTTGTTACCATATCTGTTTGGATTCGTTGGACATTTCTTATCCATAATTTATGACATTTATGTAAGAATCTCTTTCTATAATACTATACTAAAATTTAATTAGAATGTTGTAATGATTAAGGGACGGCTGAACTATTTTTTTCCTTTGATTTCATACTTTTGACAAGCATGTAGATATTGTCGTTTTGTTTACAATAAATTGTTGACGCGACACTGAGGAATGGAAGAAAACTGGTGCCGGCGGAACCTGTGCAACCACCGGTGCTGGGGGAACCTCGTATAGGGGTTCTAGAATTTGGCAATGCCTACTGACTTCTGTCATGTAGTGGGTGCACTACTATCTGAGAGAGAGAGAGAAGAAGCATAGGGAATGAGTGTGGTGATTGGCGAATGATTATGGAAGAGTGGAAGTTGGCTATGCGGACGAGGGTGGTGTGAATTGAAAGAAGAAGTGAATCGATGTCGTTTGTGGAAAAATTGTAAATGTTTTATTTTTTTTTAGAATCAATTTATGAAAACGACGTTGTTTTGTTCTAGTGGTTTTTTTTATACCAAAAAACAAAAACGACGTCATTTAATTCGTTAAAATAACAAAAATAAACTTTAGGACGAATTGGTAGGTGCAAGGTGAGAGATTACGAACGGAAAAACCCCCAACAAGGTAAGCCAAAATATGAGCAGATACCAAGCGTGGGAACTACTCGAGCCAGAAAGAAGAAGATGCAAGAAATTGAGGAGATAGCAATGCTTTTGGCATTATCATTATCATTCTGTTCCACCATTTAAGACATTATGTAGTATATCACTATTTTCATCTCTTCATCGCAATGATGTTAAATGATTAAAAGGTATCTAATCACATGCCACAAAAAAAGAAGGCTCACCTATTCACATTCTTCGCCTCTCTATATCGCTTTCAATGTCCTCATGTTTCCATGTAATTGCTTTTATACTTATCCACACTTTCATATGCATATGTCTCATTATTGCCTATATAAACCTACCTGGGACGGAAATAAGGGGCCAATGGAGATATATGCTCCCACTGGCTCTGAAAAAAAATCTTTATAGTGTGGTGTTCGGTTAGTTTAAATATTAGTGGTATTTTCATAGATTATCGTTAAATTTATTAAATAAAAATTACAATTATTGGTCGTCAAATTCATTGTCTTCCTGTAATATATTTTTAAACATGCACTTGAACCTATCCTTAAATTTCCGTACTCGATTGATTCACTTAGTTTGATGTCGAGTAGCTTGGATATATTAAAACTTTACAAGTTAAGGAATCTAAAATTTTGGCTGTTAACACAAACACAATTGCAAGTAGGAGTTGTAATTTTTTTATCTGATAACATGATTATTGAATATATGATAAGAAATGACATGAATAATAAAAATTTAATTTTTATAATGTTTATGTCATAAATAATAAAATTTAATAAAAAATTACTGATATAATTACGATCCGCCAAACTAAATTGTCACCCCTAATTGCAGCTGCCAATTGAATATATCTTTTAGTAATCTCCAGTCTGTTCTTAAAATTGCTCATTTAGTTTGTTTATATTTTAAAAATACAGAAATTAACTGTAAGTATTAGCAGGGAGGAAGTAACCTCTACTAGTATTTAATAGTTTTGTTTTTATAGTAGTACCATAATGAAAAACTATTACCAATAAGTAAATATTTCGATTTAAGTTATTTACAATGATAATCCAACTTGTTTTTGTCAAAATAATTAATTAATTTAACTGCTTGAGTTTGTGGATTAATTCCAATACAAGTTGTGAAATACTTGTAATACATAGAAAATAAAAATTTATAGTGTGGTCGTAAAGTATAAAAATTATTATACTACTATACTTCTAAAAAAATATTTCTAAATTCGTCAATAATTACGAGTGATGGGGATCACAAATTTAATTAGTAAATCATTTGGAAGTATGTAAAGACTAAGATGAGTTCTAAGTGCATTTAGATGCATAATATATGCATACAACAATCAAGATTGCTTCTGAAGTGCTTAGAAGTTAGAACTAGTAGAAAAGAAAAATAAAATATATAAAGACCAAGAAAATTAAGAAGATGAACATGCAATTATAATTGAGCTGCCATTATAAACTATATTTCATGTGTTGTTTTGATGGCTTTTTGTTATTTATATGTAGTTATGGGAGTGTGAAACATTTGTTGGTTTGATGACTTGGAAATACTTTAAGGATTAATGTCTGTCTGTTTGAAGATGATTCTTACTCAAAACAAATGTGTTGATTGTTTAAATTAACTCTTGTAAATAGTCTAGTCCAAGAGTTGATTTTCATAATTTGAGTTTGAGACTCATATATGATTAATAGATTAAGGTTTTTTTTCTCATGTTTTCAGTTATACACTCTATATATAGCTTCTTTTTCCAAATATAAAATATTAATTTAGTTGATATTGACAAACAAATATCAACTTAATGATTGACAAAGAAAAGTGTGGCCCTTTCATTAAATCCATCAATCCTAAACAGCAGGAAAAAGGAAAATTGAAATTGGAAACAACAATTTTCTAAAATATAAGAAATGAATTTTCATATTGTTGCACCACTTTTTTGTCAAAAGACATATGTCACCGTGTGGATGTTTGGTAATAAACTAATTCAATTTACGGATTCGGTAAATTCGATGTTACTTGAAGCCTTAAGTCTTTTGTGTGTGTGAGTGGTTTTGAATGTGGTTTAACTCGAATTAAACTATGGTTAAACCCAACTAAATTACAGAAAAGAGTTAAGAGGAGATATTGAACTATGAAAGTGATAAAAGAGTTAAGGGAAGGGAGACTAAACTACTAAAGCGGTAAAAGAGTTTAAGAAAGAGAGATTACATTGCTGCAAGCAGTAAGAGAGTTACGCTGCTTGAATAAAAAACTAACTGAAGCACTTGTAAGGTTTTCCTACGTGTTTGACTTGATTGGCAGCTTGAATAAAAAACTAACTGAAGCACAGTCTTCCCAATCTTGTCTATCAAGCGACCAATGATATCATCTCTCATAGAGAGGGTCAATCCCTTCACTTCACTCCTGCTCTCAATTATGATTCGTACCATACCCAATCATACCCATACTTGTCAACCTTTTACGGCCACGTTAGGCGTATGTCAAAGTACACAAAAACTCACAACAAGAGACACAGTGATTTCCAGTCTAAGGATAACATTTGACATTGCAAATGGTGATCGCTCTCGAAGTATAATGCTCTACATTATACCTATGCACTTTGCTAGATATCCCGAATATCTATGACCCGTAGAACATGATCATCTATAAAGTACATACTAGTCTTAATTCATTTCTATTACCATAGAAACAAGTGAATAGGGATATTTAGAATATTAATCTCATATCTTCCAGGTTCTACTATCAAGGTCCTCAACCGTGATACCTGAAGTGGTTAATCAACATTCTTGGATATTTTATCAAACAATATACCACAGGTCAATACATCATATGATGAAATAATGCCTCATAATTTTATTACTCAATAATAAAAGTTATAAACAATGCATTGGGCTAGGGCTTACACTAGCAGGAATATATGTGCATTATTGGCCCTATCAAACTCCCCCACACTTAAGCTTTTGATTGTCTCAGGCAAAGAAGTAGAACACGAGGGTTAAGAGTTTTGAATTAAAATGAAAGTCAAGGTCTTAATCGTATCCAATATCCCTTGTAATGCCCCAAAAGTTTGTCCATTTAAAATTTAAATAATGATTATGAATGAGAAGGAAATATGTGTGTGTGTGTTGTTTGATTCGTTGCATGTGCAGAGGAAGTTGTGTGAGTTTGGTTGAAACTAAGGTAACAAATGTTCCTATTCTTGAGTGAAAATATAAAGGATGAAATGTTATATGTTTGGATGTTGAAAAAGTTCTAATTCAATGTTGATTTATGTTTAATTCATGTGTAATGATGTCGAAGTATGATATGGATGCATTGGCATAAGTATAGTGGAAGTTAGATTATGAGATTAGGAAAAATGAAAAGAATAGAGGAGGTACAAATTGATCTGTATGATTTGATCTTGATATATATGTTAATTCAAGGTTAATTGATGTTAATTAAGTTGGAAAGATGTTTAAAATAAGTTGAAGTATGTTTGTAATAGAGATATGTATGTTAGCGATCAAAAGAGGTTGGAAAATGCGAAGTGGGCTAGCCTGCAAGGAAATAACGTACGTTATTTTGCATTTAACACATGTTATTCAAACAAAAACATGAATAATCTGCGTTAATCTGTGAATAATGTACGTTATTCTACCCATTTTCCCATAAATCAATTTTTAACGTACGTTAATTGTTAAAATAAACATACCTTATCGGGGGTCGGGACATGTCATTAAAATGCCGAGAACAGCAAAAACTAAGGGAAAAACATTTCCAAACCCTATAAACTCTATCCCAACTATGACACACCATTCCTAGAACCTTCCAACCATCAAACCTACCAAAGAGCAGCGGATTTCCACTGGATTAACAACACAATCATCCTTGTATCGAGTCTTCCTCCCTCCAGGTTTTCAAGTGACATGAAAGAAGGTAAATCCTCAATCCCGAGCTAAAATGTGATGGAAAACAGGTACATTTTGGTGAGATTTAATAAATTAAGGTTTTAGGGAATTTTGGGAATTTTGGGAAAACATTAAGAAATGTTTAAAATGGTACATTGTTTTTTAACTATAGTAAATGTGATTAAATTTTTGCAGGAAACAACAACCAGAGCCCAAATAGGAGATTAGTGCCGAATCTAGTCCGCAGGAACATGAGGTAAGTGTTCTTGAACGCTTACGATTGTATGTTTGCCTTTGAATGGATGAGTTATGTGATGCTTATTGACTTGTGATGGAATAATAATGAGTTTGTGTGAAATGAAAGCCTTAAATTGAATATGCCTTATGTGATTTGTTAGGATATTGGCAAGGATTGCGATTAGCATGTATGAATGTATTCCATGATGATTGAGAATGCTAAATGATCATGATAGAGTGTTATAAGAGTGCAAATGTGATTAAGTGTATGGAAGGTGTGCATGTTTAGGTGTATGAAACTTATATGGAATAATGACGAATGTATAAGTGGTGCTTATAAGTGTGTATCTTTGTAATGTGTTGGATCATCATAAGCATAAAGCCTATGAAGAAATGTGTATGTCATGAATGTTTATGTAATGTGATTACTATATTGGTATGAGCTATGAAAGTTTGGTGTGTCGTGTGGTATAAGTGTCGTATTGTGAGTATGGTGATGTATGTTTGGCTTGTATGCAAATATAGCCTTAGGGCATATTTTGAAGTTGACGATAAAATGAATTATGTGTGACCACCCATGCGTACTTTGTGAATGTTCCTTTATGACTGTGATGAACTCTTACGAGTTACATATATGAATGAATATGATGATCATGCCACAAGTTGGCTTATATTGTGAAATGGAATATTATTGTGTGGAACATTCATACACATGTGTTGTGAGAAAGTTGAGATGAAATGCATGGAGTTGTATTCATACATATTATTATTGTTTGAAATGAGCATGTGTATGTTCATGCATTGAGAAAAAGAGCTTAAAGCTCACATGTGATAAAATGGGGGATTAGCCCAAATGCTTGAATACACAAGAGCTCGACTCTTAGTGTTATGTTTATGCCGATTGAGAGCTTGATGCCAAGCAAGGCCTGATGAAATGTGATAAAATGGGGGATTAGCCCGACTGTGAGAAAAATGGGGAATTAGCCCAATGGTGATTTGATCGAGTGAGAGCTCGATGCCAGGCTAGTCCCGATGATTTGATGCCGAGCGAGAACTCGATGATTTGATGCTCGGCTAGACCCGATGTTTTAGACCCCAGGGTACATATATGTGTACAATGCATTAGTATTTCATTAGAATTCATTATACATATATGAGAATGGTTGCATGGAAATGAATGTGTATGCATTATGGTTATGATGAGCATGACTTATGTCTTAAGAAAGATATGTATGTTAGAGGGCAAATTATATGAATGGATAAACCTTGTATGGTTATCAGATAATTGTATGCATTGTATGCTTTATATGTATTGGTATTATGTGTGATGGTTATGAGATGAGTTGTGTGAAAAGAGTTTAAATCTCGTATGGTTGTGCCTCGTTGTGGGTTGGGACCCAATGACTTGTTTAGAGGATTGTGCTTGTATGAGTTTTATGGAATATGTATGATTATTTTACGTGAATGAAGAGTTGTGATATAGTTATGGATTGATTCTAAAAATGATGTTTATCATATGTGTCTACAAATCGCATAAAGTTAGATGTGTGCATAATGAATTGTTGAGTTTCGTGGCAATGTGAGCTTTAGGTTCTTAAAAGAAAGTGATATGTGATATGATGGTTGAATGTAAAATGCTATGGCTTGATGGGGTTGTGACTATTGTGAATATGATAATGAACTAAATGGCTGGATATATGTGTGTGAATGGGGTTGGTATTTGAAGTATGGTGTGTAAGTGCACATAAGTAGTATGGTAAGTTATGACTATAAGTGTGAACTAAGGCAAGGATAAACAATGTGAAAGTGGATGTTTAATTTGGTCGATTTGATCTTGATAAAGTTTACGAATCATATGTCTAATGGATAATTGATGTGCTTGAGTGTATGAAATGTATGAATGAGTGTTTAAAAAATGGCTTAATATGCTAAGTGTTGGGAAAGATGTGTAGGTGAGAGATATAACTCAGATGTTGGGCAAAATGGGTCTGATCCTAATTAACGTACGTTAGTAATGAAAATAACATACGTTAGTATACTTAAACATACTTTAATTTGGAAGAAACATATGTTATTCTTGACCTGCACTGGTGGTTTTGCTTGTTGATGAATAATGTACGTTAAGGCTGGGAAAACCCACGTTATTTTTCTGCAGAAGCACTATTTTAGCCTAAGTAATGTGTGAATCAATATCTAAAGTGATAGAATGATATTGAATGAAATCCTAAGGCATAAAACATATAAATAATTTGTTGTGGCATAGTTATGGTGAGACATTTGGGAGGATAGGTCGGGAAGGCCGAGGACTCCCCTGCAGCCCTGCTTTAATAACACTAGGGGATCAAGTACAGAGTATACTTTGTATACTCACCTGTGTTTGTTGTTGATTTGTGTGCAGAGTGACAGGTATTAGGACGGGAATACATGATCGGCGAGGTCAGTGGTGCGATACTAAAGGTCGAGCTCCCAGTTGTTTTGGTTTTGTGTATATGGTGTATCTATACATATATTAGTATATATGGTTTTATAAACTTATCATTCTAAATATTTTCCACGGCTTCTGCATTTTAAACTATTGTTGGTGGATGGTTTATTTTTTATATTTTGGGCAGACTATGTTTCATTTCATCTCTTCCACAAATTATGTTTCAAAAGAAAAAAATGGTGCTAAAAGTTGTCTTTAATTAAAAAATGAACTTTGCAAAAATTGGCGGCACATCCCTAACACATAATAGCAAGATTTCATATAACACTATCAAGTGTTACTGATACCTAGACTTACCCAAGCAAGCTATTCAGGGACTCAAGCGGTTGGTGATCAAATTCTCGAGTCCGGCGTTATCTCCTAGCATTGGAGTTACTCTCTTGCATCATATTACCATAAGGAAAATTTGAATTTTGGCCCAAATCATGCTTTTAAACATTACAATGCATTTTCTTATTGTGCTCTTATTTTTATTGCAATTTTTTTCTAGCAAAAGCGAAAGTGACCCGCTTTTGGCACGCACTCCCAGCCATTCGAAAAAATTTATTTCCTTAAGACTTCTGGCGATCGCAAAAGTGACACACTTTTAGAGGGCACTCCCGGCCATTCAAAGTATATTTATTTATTTTATGAGCACTCATTCAAGCATTGTTTCTTTTTAATGTTCGTAGGCCAAAACCCTCCAATTCTCTTGTGGAAATACAAGTAATTAAACCCTCAAATGCCAACAAATGTTGCCCTTTCATACCCCCTTACCAAACTCAGCAATTATCCCGCACAACCACTCAAGCTAGCCCATAATAACTTCGCAAGACCAAGTCCAAGGTCCTCGATCGCCATATGTACCTACACTCACCATTATATACAGGTTCTCTTTTCAACGATTTCCACTATAACTCACAAATCAATTTTAATCAAAGTCAAATGTAACCAAAATACACACTTATTCACAATGAAAGTGCCAAAATCTTGATGAAAATTCTGAAGAGTTTTACGAAAAAGTTTGAAAAATTTCGCACCTTTGAGCGCGTGCACATCCCCAACCCACAAATGAAATGGAAAACAAACATATAATCCCTCCCCCACGCTTAAATTTTACATTGTCCTCAATGTCATAGATATATACAATTATGAAATAATTGAGGACAATAATCAAAAGTCACAATAATCAAGAATAAAGGAAAGGGAAGAGAAATCTTCTCCCAGTTTAAGGCACGTTTTCCATTCAAGGTTCGTGTCCTTATGTCCTTCCAATCGTGAGGCATTCATGTAACATTCTGAGAATTTTTAGTTGCAAATTATGATAAATAAGTGTTTAAACATCAATATATAAAGGTTGATCAAAGGTCGATATAAGGTTGACATGAAATGATAGAAGAAAATCGGAGAAATGCTAAAATTGGGGAGTACGCACAGTGGAAAGGAAAGTACGCATGGTTGTTACCACCACGCGTAGTTCACATTCCACCACACATGGACCCTAGTTAGGTTGAAAAAAATATAAGTTACAAAACATCGAGAACGGGAGAAACTTAACTTATGCCTAACTTTCTTCTCAAAGCAAATTAAAAGTAGGGAAACTGAGGAAGGTGGGTTTTTTTCTTAGAAGAAGTGGTTTGGAGATTTGTTTCTTGCAAGAAACATCCTAAGTGTTAAGGTAAGTTGTAATATGGTTGATTTAAGCTTTAAGATTGGTTTTTGCTGAATTGAATGGATGTAAACTACTGTGTTGATTGCTGGAATTGCTGATATTAATGTTGAGAAGTTGGAAATGAGTTTAGGTTTATGTTAGAATGAATTTATGTGGAAAATTGATGGAAAAGGGGTATAAACCTAAGGTTCATTTAAAGTTTACAAATGGTTGATGTTCCATTGGAATTCTTGTTAAATTCCTATGTATTCAATTGAAATGTTGCTAGAAATGATTAATTAAAGTTTGATAAACTTGGATTGAATGTATATATGTGTTAAGAATGATTGGATAAAGAAAGGGTTTGGAAATATGTTTTGATAATTCTAAAGCTAGAATCAATGCGTGAATTGTCACTTAATATGTCGTATATGGTTATTTTTGTACAGGAGGATCTGTACGACAGTGAGAGGATTTTGATTTGGAGTTTTGTTTGTTGATTTAGGTAAGTGTTTGTACGCTTACTAAATGGATTCATAATTTATTTGGATTATGTTAAAAGGAAAAGTAATGGTAGTTGGCCTATAATGAATTGTTGAGATTGCTAGAGTTAGACGAATCATACTTGAAATTGAATTGAATGACTTATGATATTGAATGACATGATTGTTAAATATTGATATTTGATTAAATTATTTGTTTTTGTGTTATACTAATGGAATGGAAATGGTATTATCTAATTTGCTCTGTGTGAGTTAAGATTGTGCTGAGCTATGCACTGTGCTGTGTACTTTGCTGTGTGCTATGTTTTGTGCTTTGCTGTGTGTACAACGAATGTCATTTGACTGCTGTGTGCTGATATGAATGTCATTCATACATATATATATTCATATATGACGTAAAAATTTGTGTGTGGGAAATATGATTCCTATGTTGATAAAGAATTAATGTGTGTTATCTTGGACTTACTGTGTGCTATTGTCTATATTTATGAGCTTTGCTTAGAGCTATGTGCTTAGGCTATATGCCATACCTCTGCTATGTACGAGAGAGGATTTGTAACGCCCCGGAAAATTGTTCCTTTAAAAATAAGAAAAATGTAGATTTAAAAGGGAGATTTAATAGCGATAAGAGTTGGTTAAGTTATATGTGACATATTGTACGTTGAGTACCGAATGAAGTTGAATACTATGTTATTGAGTGTAAATTGTATGCGAAGTGATAGTCAATGAGTTATAAGACATGGATGGATAGCGATATGCAGGTTGGGAACCAAATGGGTTCGGAAACGATCGGAATCGGCAGAAAAATCTGCCCAGCAGATGAGCACGACCTGGAGCACGGTCGTGCCCGAGGTCGTGTTCTTCCCGAAAAATTGGGCTGAGACACGACCGTGCCCTGGGTCGTGCCCAGCTGAAGTTTTAAGTACAGAACCCCGCGTTTCTT
>CANYCX010259836.1:0-10518 GCA_948193385.1 Breynia disticha f. nivosa
AAAAAAATTATTCAAGCTTATATCATAAAACTGCCACATAGTCATGTTATCATATTACCTACCAAGTCTTGGATTTATTAAGAATCCTCCATAATAATTCATAACTATTACAACATTGGCTTATCTTTGTCAAGTTCATTTACATACAAATCCGGGTTCCATAATTTCATACCATTCGATTACTCAAAATTATGACATAGTGAGTGTAGGACACTTACCATCGCCAATTTCTTTCAACACACAAACAACCACAAACTCATACTAAATTCATCAAAATCCCATAATTTAAACCATACAAAGGCAAATCTCGTTTTAGTAAGCATTAAAATGCACTTACCTCAAAATTTCAGCTAAACTCGCCTTCCCAACTACCCTTTTCGAACAAATTCCAATTTTTGATTCCTAAAATATTTACACACACATCAGATTTATATAATCATCATTTCAATAAGTTAAATTCCTTTGCGTTAATTTAGTTCATATTCCTTAGCGCTCCTATTCCATTTTTTTTATTGTTTCACACACACACACACACACATATATATATATATATATATATATCCAAAAATATTATGCATAATTAAATTTTAATGAATTACATTCATAAGAATTACGTAATAAAATTCACCATTAAAATTGTATCATACTTTAAATTTAAAGCCCATTTGAAAAAGTAAAAATAATATTATTTAGTCTATAATATCATAAAACTTTTATTTTAAATCTTAACAATTTGAATTCTATCGAATAATTCCCCTTAAAGAAAAAAACGAACATAGCATCTCCTTAATTAATATTAATTTGAACAACAAATTCTCAACTCAACACATTCTAATTTTTGCCATTAATTCTATCACTTAGATTTCCTATTTCTTTCCAAGACTAACAACTCCCATTTTTATCATTTTTACTAAAATCACTCAAGACCCAATTACGATTTTAAATTTACGACTCAATCAATGCAACCCCAATATTACATACAAAATTTCTCTTAACACCCACCTATCCATACGTGTATTTCGATTCGTCTATACTCCCATGCGCGTTCCCAATCTGCTGCCTATACCAAATTTGGAAATAACCCAACATTATAACACACAAACAGAAAATAATTTAGTCTTTCATCAACGCAGACATTAATTGAACCCCAACAGAAAATCCATATGAAAAACCACCTTATTTTTCAATGATTTTCCTAACAAGGAAGAACAATTTCCTGACCACAAAACACGATCTTCACCGTTGAAAATGAAGAACCATAAGTCATGAAGCTTCTTTCCAATTTACGGGACGATCCGACGGTGGAAACTTTGAAAAACGGCGACGGAAGTTGACTGGATGGAATAGACAATGATAATAAATTTCAGCAATCTTTCCTAACACGAAAGAACAGGTTCCAGACCACCAAACACGATCTACACCTTTGAAAATGAAGAAACACAAGTCATGAAGCTTGTGCCCAAATTTTGTGACGATCCGACGGTGGAAGCTCCGGCAAACAGCGACGAAAAAGTGCTGGGTGGAGTGAGGGAAAGATGATGGTGGTGGTCGACAGTGGTGGAGCATGTGGAGAGATCGAGAGAGGGAGGGATATGCCGAGAGAGAGAGATCCAACGGTGGAGAGTGGTCGAGAGAGAGAGGGATTCGCGTGGTGGAGATTGTAGCAGCTATGGTGGAGGCCGCGGTGGAGAAAAGAGGAGGAGAAGTGGCGTGAGGGAGAGGAAGAAGAGAGGATGGGGAGATGGAAGGGTGTCGGCTGAAAAGGGAAGAAGAGTGAGTGGCTGCTGAGTTTGGGTTTCAGAAGAGTGGCTTTAGGGTTTCATTTAGGTTAAGAGTGTTTCTTTTGTGTCCACTTGACTAAACTGCCCTTGCACTCATAATGGAATTTCTTTTTGCCCAAATTAGTGTCTCTTTAAATTTTCATAAAATCTTTATACATACGAAAATTAGTATTCTTATTTAATTAATTTAAATTAAATATATTTTTCCTTTAGACTAATTTCTGATACGAAAACGAAAAAGTTTATTTTCTTCTTGCCCATAAGTCTTTTCTGCTCCATTTCGTAAATTTACTTATAAACGAACGCTTATTTTTATCTTACGTAGAGTTTGTTATTTTTAATTTTGATTAAATTCAAAATTCGTAAAACTCAATCCCTTTCCAAATCCGCTCCTATTTAACTCTTTCAATATTCTCCATTTTAATTTAAATTTCAAATTTTAAAATTTTCGGGGCGTTACAGTAATATGATTTAAATGAGTGATATGTAACAAAAAAAATCCTCTTTTAAAATGACCTTCCACCGTACGTTTAATGTTTAATTGATAAGTCGCTTTCTACCCATTCATTTCTAACGTGGCCTAGTTTGGGGTTTTTATCAAATTAATCAATTACACGCATGTTTCCTGTTATTTAAAAAAGTCCTATGGGTTAAGAGTTTTAAACTCTATTTGAGTCTCACATTAGAAAAGTTTAGATCAATTTGATAATATTTTTCCATCCCCCGATCATCCTATAGTCATATTACATAAATATGTCATAGCGTTAAATCCACTTAGGACGTATGTTATAATAAAACGCTATACGAGAGCAATAGTCACCATTAAGCCTCCATTAAGCCTCGTCATGGATAGCTTTCGGTATTTGCAGAAAAATTGATGCTCATTCTAATCCATCTATAATTCTTACATATGAAAACCTAATTCATATTAAGAATTTCATCCATGTGAATAGAGGATTTCTGCTAACATACTGAAGTATTCCTAATAGTTCTAGTGTATTGAAAAATAAGATTGAACACAATAAATGACTTGAATTCTATTTCAATAAAATTCTCAAGTAACATTACAAAATTTTAACCCTAGATACATGTTCCTATATCTTATGAATGCCAAAATGAGAAATAAGTTTCTCAAAAACAATTGGTACAATAAGCTTTGTAATCTTCAGCTGATACTTAATGTTGATATGGTTACTTTTTCCATGATAATGAGGATTCTTGGAATAAGCAATTGATGTTGTGTTGTCAATATAGATAGTGGTACATTTTTCTTGTGGCAATAGATCCACAAGATCAATAAAGCGCTTTAAGCATGCCACTTCTTGTACTGCAGCTGTTGTAGCTACATACTCAGTTTTCATGGTTGATAATGACACACAAGTCTATTTCTTGCTACACTAGGAAATTGCTCTATTTCCCAATGTGAAAATGTACTCACACGTGGATTTCTTCCCGTCTTTATCTAACCCATAACTTGCATCCGTAGATCCCTTTAATTGCATATCTTGTCCTTGGCAACAGAGGGAATAATTTGAAGTCCCCTTCAAATATCTAAGTATCTTCTTTGCTACTGTCCAATGTTTCAAACTTGTATTCAACTAATATCCACTAGCAAGGCCAGCTACATAGCTTAGATCAGGTCGTGTACAAATCATAGCATACATCATGCTACTAATTGCACATATATATAGAACATTTTTCATCTTTTCAATCTCTTTAGGAGTCTTAGGACACATACTTGCATCAAGATTCATTCCTTATGCAATAGAGGTTGGATAAGGAGTGCTATGAGCCATGTCTGATCGTTCTAAGATCTTTTTAATGTATGTCTCTTTTGAGAGAGCTAACAACCTCTTAGAATGATCTCTTACGATCTTAACCCCAAGAATATAGTTCTCATCTTCTAAATCATTCATCTCAAAGTGTAAAGATAACCAATTCTTTATCTTTTAATCAAAGAAATTTCATTACCAGTTAACAGAATGTTGTCAACATACAATGTTAGAATGACAAACTTCTAATCACTTTCACGTCTAATGTAGATGCACATATTTGCATTTATGACCTCAAATTGCATTGATAAAATAGATTCATATAAATGAAAATACCATTGTCTTGAAACGAACAATAGGTGAAAAGGTTTTATGACAATCAATTCCTTCCTATTGTGTAAAACCGTTAGCAACCAAATGACTCTTAGTCTGAATGGACTTCGCATCCGTTGATCACTTAATTATATGTACCTACTTGTTCTGAATTGTCTTATGACCTCAAGAAGATCAACAAGTTCCCAAAGTTTGTTGATTCTCATCGACTCCATTTCATTCTTCTTAGTTTTTATACATTGTTTCCTAGTAGGACTCTCTAACGCTGCTCTCATATTAGTATGTATTAATTTGAGAAAAAATCATAAGAGCTTTGTTGTCAACTAAATGACTAAGTGGTTCTTCATCATGAAAAAAAAATCTCATATATTCATCAAGATTAAGTACAAAACTACCACTGGGATTAACATCCATATTCAAGTTCAAACTTATCACGACCCAATGGTAGTACTCCTCGATGCCTAGAAAAATAATGGGGAAGGGAGTGAGAAAACTCAATGATGGACAACACTTTAGATGGCTCAAGACACCTCACACAATTGGTTTTGCAAACACTTTTCTTTTTAAAAAACCACACAGTAGTACTACTAGTAGTACACACAACTACTAGATATATGCACATCATTTTCAAAACATTTCCACAGATCACACAACCATACAATTAAGTATGTCTAAATATATTAAGGCTGGGGACCGAGACACTAATCTCACTAGGAACCTCATCTCAAAGTATATGTAGTGTAATGTTTTGCTTGCAGTACCGACCATAAAACGTAGGACACTATATCAATTGAATGAAAAGTCAACAAGTCATTATGTGAACTTAGCTGCTCTATCCCAAGACACTAATCTTACCAAGGACTGTAATCTCAAGGTAAACATAGCATATGATACATCAGTCACCATAACCCAGACAATGTAGATATTCATATCAAATGGATAATCAATAGATCTGTGTGACCACATCACCAAACCCCAAATCCGGTAGGAGCAATCTCAGATCAAAACACTATGTCCAAAGAGGTTACTCTTAACCCAGTAACATGGGCATCTCAACAACAAATTACTGATTTAAGAAAACATATCACAAATTTATTATGTAAAGGTATCCATAAAGATTGGGTTGTTTTACACACACAACGAATTTTCGATTTTGCTAAATCTATAATTTAGTCATTTTTAAGATATATGTGAACATAACAAAATGTAAATATAGAATTTGAAAAGACACATCTATGTGTCTGAATTTACATGAGTATATTGAAAACCTAACTTAACGTATGTATGATTTTTCCTAAATGATATGTTTAAACTAAAATAGCTAAAATTAATTTGCACCCAACCCTGTTTCTTAATAAGCGAGCCGAATCAAATTTCTCGATTTTTAATATTTTTGTCACTTTAAAAAAATTATTTTTTAAATTAAAAAAATATTTAAAAATTTATAATATAATATAATTAAAAATATTAATTTAATTTTTTGTAGCAATATCAAAATATTCTATTAAAAAATAAATTAATTTGATATTGAAAACAATTTTAACAATGCCCTTTCTTCAAAATAAGTTTATAATAAGTAAAAACAATTCCTAAATTTTACAAAAAAATTAATTATAACGCACACAATTTTTAAAACACTTAAAATCATCCTAATTGAAAAATAATCCCACTTAAGACCTTAATATAAACCAAACCCAACCAAAACCATTCTCAAACCCAACCTTCTCTTAATCTCAAAACCCATCTTCCAACTAACAAGAAAGAGAGGAAAACAAGAAGGAGAAGAAGGTTTGAGAAATAATGAAAGTGTGAGAGGGAATGATGGAGGTAATGTTGTGTGGGTTATGTGAGGAGGTATGGGTTGTTTGTCTGGAAAAGAAGCATGTTGTGGTAAGATATTAGGTATGTGTGAAAGAATGGTAAAATTAATTAATAAGGAAGATAAAATTAAACAGGATAAATTACTCGTAAATTTTATCTACTTCGCTTTTATTTTTTGTTTAAAAATATAAGTTTGCAAATTCGTGTTTATTTATTAGCTTTGAAAATTTTGCAAAATCAAAATTAAGCATTTAAAAATTTTATGTTTTACATTAAAGTCACATTTATCTTAAATTTTAAAATTTTACTTATTAAAATATTTTCTTGTTTTATTTTTTTTAATTGGACCGAGCTCGACTTTCAGTAAAGTCAAACCAATCCACTTACCTAAGTTTTTACAGTCTTCTCCTCTTAAAAGAAATTCATCCTCAAATTTCGTTTCTAAGTAGTTCGTTAAACTAAATGAAATTTTAAACTATCCAAGTGCAAATTAATCTTAGAACAGAAAAAGAACTAACCTAAGTGTCGGTGTGGTCAAACAGATGAGGATAGCACTGTCACATATCCTTCTCAGCCTCCTAGGTGGCCTCTTAGACTGAATGAAGATGCCAAATCACTTTTACCGAAGCTATCTCTTTATTTATCAATTTCTTGACCTGACTGTCAACAATACAAATAAGAATCGCCTCAACAGATAAATTTGGACCAATCTCAACTGCCTGACACATGCGAAGGATCAAAGATATATTTTCTCAATAAAAAAATATGGAAGAGATGATGTACAAATCCAAACTAAGGTGGTAAATATAAATCATAAGCAACAACTCCAACGCGACTAATAATCTCAAAAGACCCAACATATCTTAGGCTAAACTTTTCTTTTTTTCAAAATCTCATCACACCCTTCATTAGTAAGATCTTTAAAGACATGTGATTCCTCGCCTTGAATTCTACATGTTTACATTTTGGATCAACATAACTCTTCTGGCGACTGTGCACTGCTTAAATGCGTTGTTGGATCACTTTAATCTTCTCCGTGGTCTCTAAGACAATATTTGGACCCAAGAGTTCTCTCTCACCCGCCTCAGCCTAACATATGAGCGAACGACACTTTCTGCCGCACAGAGCTTTGTGTGGTGACATTTTTATGTTGGCATGGTAGGAATTATTATAGGAAAAATTTACTAGATCCAAGTAAGAATCCTAACTCCCAAAAAAATCGATGGAATAAGACCTCAACATATCCTCCAATGTTTGTACGATACGCCCCAACTGGCCATCAGTCTAAGGATGGTAAGAAATATTAAAGTCCAACCTCTTGCCTAACTCCTTCTAAAACTTGAGCTAGAATTGCGAGATAAATTGTGGACCTCTGTTTGAAACAACAGAAATTGGTACACCATGAAAACACAAAATCTGCTCAACAACCCCAATTCTTTATGTATTTCATTTGATTTCATTTACAATTCAAATCAAATCTATTTTCATTTCATACCAAACACTATGTTAGTGTTATATTTCAATTTGGCATTCGATTTTACGTTTTGATCATTTCCCGTTTACATTTCTACATTTCAATTCTGCCTTTCATTGATTTGTGATTTTCAGTTTATGTTTTCTACAAGTTTTTTACATTGGGTTTTTGTTTGGATTCGCTTAGGATGAAGTCTCTTCACATTTTTTATGCTTTCCTTTCATTGTTTTCCTTGTTTATCTTCCATTCCAAATTTGAATGATGTTTTTGATGTTTTGTTGATTGGGTTTTTATGTTTTAGTTGATTGATTTATGTTTTTGTGCTATGATGATAACTTGTTCACTTTAGGATTAAGCTTTTACATTTTGAGCACTTTATTACTTGTTTAAATGTGAAATTTTCATTTTAATGCAAAATACATTTTCTATAGTGATTTACTTTTGTTGCATTTACTTTGATTTCATTTCATTTATGCTACTTTAGCTTATGCAATTTAGGTTTTAATTGTTTGATTTCAATTAATTGCATTTACAATTCTTACATTTTACGATTAGTCGCACTTAAATTCATATAGTTTAGTTTAAATTGAAAATCAACTTTAAATTTGGTAAGACTTTTAATAAGAAACAATGACTCGCATGACATTTAGCTATTTTCCTTAGAGTTTGATATTTGGGTAGAGTTTCTTACCCCCTTTATCACTTGGCTGTGTGCACTTGTGCACATTATCGTCACTTAGAGTTAGGACGCATCAAGTTTTGGCGCCGTACCGAGCAACTTAGCTAGTTTTTGTCATAGTGTTTGAGTTGTGATGTTAGGAGGACCAATCATTTCATTTTTGTGTGTTGTATTTTTTCTTATTTTGTTTGTTTTGCGCGTCTTGTTATTTTTTATTTTTAGTTTTTTTATTGCATCTTGCTTCGTTGTTTTTATTGCTACTTTCCCTTGTTTGTTGTTATGTTTCTTTCTTATTTTATTTTTGTGTTTGATTGTGTTTATAATTTTTTTGTTTTGTTTTTTTAGCAGCTTTTGCTATTTTTAGTTATTGATCTATTCTTTACTTAGCTAATTTCTTTTTGCAGTGTATGCATGCTTGTACGAGAAGCAAGACAAAGCGAGCACAGTAAGAAACCACCAGTACTAGACCTCTGCAAAGATTCCGTTGGATTCTTTCGGTATTTTAGGTTTAGGAGCGCATTCATGCAAGAGCAGTACAAGTGAGAACATGACGGAAAATCCAGGAATTCTAGGTGCACATCTTTCACAACCTCATACCATTACGAAATGTGGGTCAGGCAATTACTAGACCTAGGATAGCTGAAAATAATATTGAGATCAAACTGCAGATCATCCAGATGGTCCAGAGCCTGGTACAGTTTGGCAGGAAACCATATTAGGATGCGAATTCTCATATGGCGAGCTTCTTGGAAATCTTGGATATGTTCAAGATCAATTGTATTTCTGAGGGCGCAAAATGACTTCTCCTTTTTCCTTTTTTGCTCTGTCTAAAGACCTATGGCAGCGAAAAATCATCAAACACACATAGATTACAGCGTAGGATCTCACCAAAACGTGATTTAACAACAAAAAATCCTAAAGATCAAAGACTAGTTATATAAAAATTGAATCTTGAATTAAAGATTGAATCTTTACCTTGTTCATTTCTTGGCCGATTCTCTTGGAGCAAGAACTGCAATTACTACCTCAAAATACTTCGAGGCAACCTTCAAGACACCTCCTTAGGACCCTAAGTGTTGTCCCTCTACAAGACTAACACACAGATCAATGAAAAGAGTGTACTAGCACAAAGCATTAATCGAATCACCTTGATTTCAGTTAATCAGATGAAGAACTCATGAAAGCAATGATACCATGCTGATTATGTCCTATAATCAGCCCCTTGATCTCACGTTTTCGTGGAAGAAAAATGCAAGAATCAATTTTCTTGAATCTTCATGGAGGGTCACGACCAAGGAATTGAATGGAGAGAGAGGGACGACTAGGTTATATTTTTTTAAAGGAAAGAGTTTTCATCTTTTAAAATACTTAACCAACAATCCTAACTAAATTACGATTATTTTAAGTGTTTAATTTAAATACAAATTCTTTTATTATTTCTTTCTCTTTTTGTGGATAAGATTGGTTTAAAAGAAATTTTTTTAACAAATCTTATCTTGTCTTGTCTTAATTTAACACAAGCTTTCATTGTTTTTCTCCACTCGTAACTCTTTTATGTATTTGTTTAAGACATCATATCCTCTTTGATAATCTTTGTCCTAAAATCATAAAAAGTTACCAAATTTATATTTTTCATCCATATTGAGCCCAATTACAAAAATTGGCCCAAATGTCCGATCCTGTCCGACAAACGAACTTTGACCTAAGGTGAAATTCCAAAATTATCCTTTTTGGTTTTTCATTGTTTGTGTGCGATCTGTAGGACTATTTAATAATGATAATGAATTTATCAATTCATAAATCATAGGTGGTCTCTAGTAAGACAATATGACCATCCAAAATTAAATAGCTAACGAGCGATGTCAACAGCCCTACTATAATTCAAATTCATCCTTTGACATTTGATATTATGATTAGCATAAGGCATGTCCCAAACATCTTTATTTATTACTAAACCACTTCCTTGATCTCCATGAAAAATTGATAAGTTCAAATGAATGACCTAATCATTCCATTCGGGTGCGGCCACACTTCCCCAATCTTGTCTATTAAGCGGCTAGTGATATCTTCTCTCATTTTCATGAGAAGGTGAATCCTTTCACTTTACTTATGCTCTTACTTGTAATTCTTAGCATACCCAATCATACCCATACTTGTCAATCTTTTACGATCACGTTAGTCGTATGTCAAAGTATACTAAAATCACAATAAATGTAACATTCTGGATATTTTTCGTCGTAAAATGACGATAAATATGTGTTTTATGGTTAATATATAAATATATACGAAAGTTTGATCGAAATTTGACACGAAACGATCGACGAAAAATTGGAAAATCTGGAATTAGGAAGTACGCGCAGTGGACAGCAAAGTACGCGCGGTTGCTGCCACCACGCGTACTCACTGCCACCACGCGTAGTAACCTGTTTGCTTGAAAAAAAAATATATTTCGAAGCATCGGGGCCGTTTTCTTCACCTCTTCACTTACATTTCATTTCCAGAATAGAAAACCTGCATAAAGGAGCTGGAATAGCAGGGTTTTGAGGAATTCAGCAAGAGAAGGAACTTTTAGCTTGGTTTTGGAAGGAAATTGATAAGGTAAGATGAAAGGAAGTTGATTTATGGTTTATATATAGTTGATGATGAATTTTGGATGGA
>CANYCX010259868.1:0-20025 GCA_948193385.1 Breynia disticha f. nivosa
GGATGTTGCTCCAAGATATAGTTCTTCCTTATTGCTCAGCAATGACTGCCATTATACCATTGCACTTTAAGTATTACTTTGAGCGAAATAGGCAAAAGTCGATACATCAAATTCACTGCAAACGATTTGGCAGTTTTTGAGGATAGAGTAAATACCGCAATATCTTTAGGATCTTTAAAATATTCATGTAGTGACATTCCCGAATCTTGTTGCGACTGCCGAGCTTGTGGCTGAGTATGCTCAAATTGCTGCGGCCGTGAATGGGTAGCTTCTTGCTGCTGACCCTGATAATGTGTCTGCATAGAAAAAATTTGTTGTTGTTGCTGCATCATTTGCATATGCATATGCATAGGACTTTGTAAAGATGCAGCTTGCTCCAATGGCTAAGATGATTGTAGAGGTGGACAAAGGTGCTGTGAAGGATGTTGAAGTGGCGGCTGTAGAGGCTGCAATTGTTGCATTGTTGGAATAGACACATGTTGAATGATATTTGAGTTCTTGCCTTGCTGCTGAGGTAGGTTGGCCCGATATAAATTCACCAGAATTATAGCTGACCGACTGAAAACAAGCGGCAGCATAAGAGGTGATGGTTGATAAGAGGAAAGTCCAGCACCGTTTGCAGAAATATTTCCCAGTCGAGGATCATTTATGGGTGAAAGAGAGATATAGAGAAGTTTAGTTGCTCCAACATTGTAACCTGATAATTGGGAAGAATTCTTCATTGGTGGAAAATTAAATGGGTTAGATGAGAATGGAGGCAGCGTAGGAGGAAGTGGCGGATAAGGTCCGCCGAATCCACTTGGGGTGTTAGAAATCCGTGAATACTTAGAATCCGACTGAACCAAGAAACAAGGAACAAGATATTATTGCTCATAGTCGCAAAGCAGTAATAAACAAGACATCTTACTAGGAAAGCCAAAGAAAACTGATGGTCGCACCTCTGCTACGGAGCTAACAAACTAAGAGGAAAATGATGGGCCAGGATCAGAATTCTAAGATGCTGCAAGTGAGATCACACTTGGAGGTGGCATGGGAGGTAAAGGCGGTTGATTTGAAATAGCATTTTGGTCATAAAATCCTCGAGATCCTGTAAAGGACTGTTTACATAGATATTTTATGGAGTCATCTTGGAGTCATGTGGTGATTGCCTAGATGTTACTGGTGAATTATTGTATACAGAGATCGAAAATCCAAACGAATTGGCAGTTGGAAGACAATCAGAGCCCACAAAGTTCTTAACTAGACCAACATTCCATGATTAATCTGATTGCTCATAGAACCTTTTATCTGAAGAAACAATAGGCTCTCTTGTCAATGGCATTTCACGGCGTGATATAGACATCCTTGAAGGGTACTCACTTTGGCCATTATCATCATTATTAGATCCTAATGGAGTACCCGTTAGAGGATATTGACTATTGACATCACTCTCTGTCTCTTGAACAATTGAGTGGGGATATCTTTCCTCAAGTACGGTAGGAGAGCAGGCTGGTGCAAGTTATCATCTGGCTGAGGAAAGGGTAGCTTATTGTCTGGCTCAAATTCCTCACCATCAAACACTATGTATATTTTTTGTAGATCATCGTCAAGATTTGTCTTTAGTTGCTTGGACTTGTTAACTTTCTCTTTTTTTGCAACAGTTGCCTGAGCTGCATTCTTTGCAGGTATTGATGCATCCCCAATCACTGGGGCTTTTTATTAAATTATGGTTTTTGAAAAAAAATATTTACTAATTTAAGGTGATTCCAAAAATGTTTTCATGCTTAGGCTTAAATAGAAAATAAATATCATTTTAGGGAAAATTTTTTTAGTCCACAAGTGAAGTTTGTGGACTACACTTCCCATCAAGCCCTCATCATTGGAAAATCATGATTATTAGGTAATGATTTCATAATAATTGCTAGTTTAAAGATTAAACTTGTGGACATATCACAATCAATGAAGTAATTAAATTATAATTGATTAATAAATGATAATAAAAATTATGAATGTATAATTACATGATCATAATAATATTTATAAAATTTTATAAAGAGTGAAAGGATAATTTATTCCGCTCATGACGTTTTGGGTCGTCGAATAAATATAATTAAGTTAAGGGGCTTAATTATGATTTATTTGGTTGAAGGATTAAATTAGAAACACTTTTAGTTTAGGGACTAAAGTGCAAATTTGCGTGAAAAGGTACCTATATACCAATAGGTACCTCCACTTCTATATAAGCTCACTTTCCACCACATTTTTCTCTCTCCTACCACATATCTACTCTTCCACCAAAAAGGAAAAGGAGAGAAGTGACACTTCTCTTCGTCTTCATAAATAACCAACTTGGTGGTTATTTTCTCTCTTGGTGAGCAGATTCCGGCGTAGGATCGGGTGCGAAATATTGCCTGTATCCCGACGCTTCTGCGCCTGTGGATACGAGCGTACCCTCAACGAGGTATCGTTCTTCTTCCGCTGTATTGAACGAAATTCCAGGTGTGCGTATTCTGTTCATTTTATTTACACTTTTATTAATTATTCGTTAATTAATTGTTTATATATATATTAGTTATATATGTGTATATTCTTTCAGGGCGGATACTGTTCGACAGAGTAATCTCTATGCAATCATGCACTCAAATCTCACATTGAGTCCATTCTGTCGTGAATTTTGCGATAGAAAAAAACGCAGAAATAAAGAGAATAACACATAAGAATTTACGATATTCGATTAATACAATCTACATACGCGAGCAGAAAATAATATATTCTATTATTCATTCACACCAAAAGTGGAAGTGAGGAGACTTACAAGCTATATATAAATTACTACAAAAATCTGCGCATCTATCGTCCCACTTTTTTTACACTAAATTTGAACGTCAAAACGCATTACTCTAAATTTTTTAAAGTCTACGTGAACACTAAGTTAAAGTCTATGTGAACTCTACATTTTTAGCATCCACATAAACTCTAAATTTAGCATCCAGGTGAAATCTAAATTTACCATCTATGTGGACTCTAATTTTTTAGTGTCCACGTTGACTCTAATTTTTCAGTGTTCACGTGGACTCTAAATTTACCGTACACGTGGACTCTAAATTTTTAACTTTCATATGGGCTCTAAATTTAGCTTCCATGTAGACTGTATATTTCGACCCAAAATTAAAAAAAAAAAGAATATTAGTTTACATAGACTCCGCGTAAATCCTAGTTTAACCCTATTTTTTAATTGTGCTTACTTATCAGAGTATTTTATCAATTTTATATTTCTCATAACTCTAATCTCTTCAAGAAATCAGTTAAACCCAACAATGCTCTGCTGTTGAGTTGATTTCTTTCTCAACAAACACTGAATTCCGAATAACTTCATGTCATACTCCTGAAGGGCCTCACGTTCTGCTATACAGAACCAAGTCCGTTTCGAACTTGCAAGGACACCAATAACCGGTTTTCTTTCCTTAGCATCCACACCTAGCAAGCCCCATTTTACACAATTACTGTGTGATCATCAACACAAATTTTGTGTTATGGTACAATCTTGCACAATTCCTGTGTACTTGCCAACACTGATTCTGTGTCATGGTATATCTGCAACTACTTGTAACGAATCATTTTAATTGGTCTTTACTTGTTCTGGAGTCTCAATTATAACCTCCCCTCGTTTTCTCGCAAAACTAACAACAAGATTTTAAAAAATTAACAACAGTAAATAGAGGTGTTACACTGTTCAGAACTAGCAAATGAACATAAAACATATTGTGAAGCAAATAAACACAAAACATATTTATATTGACTAGATTGACAAAGTAAAATTTAAGTAAAATTTCATGTATAACCTACATCTTTAGAAAAACATCTAGTGGACATTATTTTGTCTACAAAAATCTCTCCATTCTCTTTCGACTCTACTTCTTAACCAAATATAAGTTAAAACATCTTTTATTGAAGCAATAAAATGTTTTATTTCTTTTAAATCATCTTGAACAAACAAATTTAAAATATGATATACACATCTAATATGAAAAAATGTACCACCAAAATAAGAACGACATGAAGCTTTTAATTCATTAATTAAAACAGTATTAGCGGATGCATTATCAAAAGAAATAAAAAAAATAATCTATTAACTAATTTATATTCTTCTAAAATATTATTAATTATTGTAAGGATATTAGAAGTGACGGGGGATCATAAAAAACTTTATAAGCTAACACTCATTTTCACATTATAAAATTTTCATCTACATAGTGATAAGTAATGCTCATATAAGAATGAGTTTTAAAATTACAACTCCAAATATCAATACAAATAGATATATTAATATTATTATTTTTAAAATACTCAACTAATTTTTTTATTGTTTATAAAGTTTTTCAACACTTTTTTAATTGGATGTTTTGAAAATGGTTTAAAAACGGATTGTGAACATTTACTCATCTATTTTTTAAATCATATTTTTTGTAAAAAAATTAAAAATTAAATGAACAACACTAATAAATTTAACAAATTCACTTAAAGAAAAATCATGATCATAGCGAAATAAAGAAGGTTGAGAAGAACAACTTACCAAGTCGCTTAGTTGAGTTTGTCCCTAGTTCATTCCAACTTTGTCGGGATGAAAATTTTTTCAGTGTTGCGTAAAGTCTCATAGTCTCCTTTATGCTTAACATATACTCCTTACTGCAATATTACAAAAAACACGAAATAAGTTATGATTATTTTCTTTATGATCTTTTCTAAAATGACATTTAAAAATATTGTAAGATGAAGCTGAAATATTTCTTTCTCCCTCTCATTTTTATTTCCTTAGGTGGGAGAAAATTATGTTCACTATTGCCTTTTTGAAAATATTTAGTTCATTCGATATTTCTAAAATAAAAATAGTTTTAATAATTGTAAGATAATAAAAATAATACTTTTAAAAATATAAAACTTTAAGAAAAAATAAAAGGAAGCTTTATGTCAGTATGAGAGTATAAATTTGAGAGAGAATTAAGAGAGAAGTGAGAGATAAAAGTAAAAATGAAAGACAAATAAGAGTTATTTATAGGGTGTGAAAAATGAAAAAAATGAAAAAAAAATTGTCCAGGTTACCATTGGAACCTGCAGCTTTAGCTGTTAGAATTGTCGATCCTAATGGTTCATTAACTGTCTGAATCAACGATTCAGAATCGCCTGTTAAACCGACAGTTGAACCACCAATTCGTGGTTCTTAAAACCCCAAACTGGAACTGGACTTTACCATTTGCGGGTGGACTTTACCACCAATTCGAAATAACTCTAGCACCACTCGAGAAACCAAAAAAATGCTTCGCCAAAATACTCACATTAATCAAATTTTCTAATTTCTATCTATTTCTCCTATGAGCACAATCATTCTATACATATCTTACCTTTTTGCAGTGATAACACATCAAAGTATGTCCTTTTTGTTCTTCATTCTTTTGCCACTGTCAACTAATAACCATAGTCTCTATTCTTTCTTCCGAAATTTTCAATGTTTAAATAGATTAGAAATTCAGTTTACTTTTCTTTTATGTTTTTTTAGTATTTTAGACCTTAGAAAAGAAAAAAGAAAGGGGAGAAAAATTTATTTTGTTTTCGTTGACTTATCTTAGATCAACAATTTTTTACTTTTAGTCGATTGATTTATATGACTTGAGGGGAAAAAATAGAGGATTTGTTTGTTAAACATATAAATCTTTGACATTTGTGTTTGGGTAAAACGTAAAGGAAAAACATAAAAAATGTAATTAGCTAAAAAAATATTCTTGTACTCATTATGTTGTATATATTTTATTCTAAACAAAAAAGTCTGTATTTTATTCTAAACAAAAAAAATCTGAATTTAGTTTAAAAAAATTCTGAATTTAGTTTAAAAAAAAGTTTGAATTAGCTTGATAGCTTGGAATACACTAATTAGTTAACGACCCCTATTTAAAAAACTTTTTTTTTATCCTAATAAATAAAACATGTAAGTAGATTTTTTTAATTGGGAGTAACTGAAAATATTTTTAATGTTAGATATCATGTTAAATACTAATACATTCTAGCTTGGAATGTGATTGAACTTAAATGTTAATTTTTATTTATGGTTTGTTGCATTAATTAATAATTTTAGAGTTTAATGAAGTTAAAATATGTTTCAAAATTAGCAATAACTTTTTGATGAGGGAGAATAGCAATTTAAATGTGGCGACCACATCTAGTTACTTTAATAAATTGGAGAAGAATTGCTTAATTATTTGGTTTTTTAAGCAAAACAGAAAATATTATAAATCAATGATTAAATCAACAATAAAAAGTGGAGACAAAGAGTTACAATGTATTTTTCTAACATATCTCAGTCACTTAAAATTTATTTTGAGACGTTAGCATCGGGATAATCTTATGTTTCACATTTAATTTAGATTATTAAAGTAATAAAACTTAGTGTATAATATTTTATCATTTCTGTAGTATATACGCATATATTCTCTAGTTTCATATTTTTTCAAACAATTGTAGCGGTCGGTAAGTTTTTCATAAATTAATTAAGATTTTTGTTAATTTTACCGATATGACCGTTGTAATTTAATTTTTACAGTCTCTAAGATTTTTTAAATAACGGATGTCACATTAGTAAAATTAATAAAAATCTTAACTTGAATGAAACCGCTACAATAATTTGAAAAAATACAAAAATAAAAAAATAAATATACACAAAACAACAAAGTATTTACCCTAAGCATCTGTTTGTTTCATAGGAAATGTTAATAAAAGAAATGCAATTTTAATGTTTCTATTGTTTGGAGAAGCATTTGAAGACAAAAAAGGAAAGGAAAAGAGAGAAATGAGCTGAAACAATTCCCTCTCAACACTTAAAATTATTTTCTTCCAAATTGGTAGGAAAGGAAAGGAAAAGAAAGAAGAAATTTTTCACTGATCGGACAAAATTGTCCTCTCCACCTTCTTATTTCCCTTAGTACTAATGATGATATTATAATAAAAAAATTTAATTTTCTCTCATTATTCCTTTCTTTTTTATTGTATTTTTAACATGCTAAACAAACAATGAAAATTAAATTTCTATTTTATTCTTTTTCTTTCCTTTCCTTTGTTGAATTTTCTTTCCTTTTCATCATTTAATAAGGAAACAAACGGGGCTAAAACTTATTAGAAATGAATAAACTATTTAAATATTTATAAATAATGAAACTATTCAAATAATTTGTCCTTGATTTGTTAATAACCGTAGACACAGTGTTAAGTTATTTTCTATTATTGCAAGTTAAATCCACTCAAACTACACATCGATAGGATGCAACTAAAACCAATCTAGTCGTCTATTGTCGAGCTGAGAATGAAAAAACACTATTTCAAGTTACAACTCGCTTAAGTTAAATTTACTTGTTTATACAGCTACAATACATAGAAGGAAAATACTTATAAAAAAACATATACTTCCAACAATACCGAACCAAACCAAGCAATATATAACTAATTCAAGTGAACCATTTGCTTGTCTCTCTCTTTCTCATTCTTTTGTTAACTTTTTTTACAGTGTAAACTTGAGTTGTTTACTCTTTTTATGGATGAAAAAATGATGAGATTTGATTTCTTTTCTGTTAAGAATATTTCAGAAATTATTTCACGCATTAACTGAAGTCTTTCAAGATTTATTTCGACTCCTAGCACTCTCTCTCTCTTTTTAGAATCTTTTGTTTCTTGTATTTTTACCAAATTTCACTACTATTTTGGTATTTCTTTACCTTCTCAACGGTTTTTTTTTTTCTGAAATATGTTTTCATAATCATGTCTCCGTGAGAGAGCTTTAATCATATAGTTTTTTGAAGTTCTGGCAATCCTTAGCTGTATTTTTGTCACAGAACACTTAGTCACTTAAAGATCTCATTCTAGTCCAAACAAAATAATCCTTAATTACCTCCAAAAAAAAAACCTTCTTTAAAGTAAACTGTCTGATTGGTCCTAAAAAAACCCTACAACAAAAGCAGTCAGATCTTTCAAAACCCTCATAAAGAAAAGCAAAAAAAAATCCAAAGCCCTAGTTTTGTTTCCATACTTTTCAATGGATTTAACCTTACCACCACCAGACAATAGTACCACCACCACTTCACTCACCACCACAACTCCTCCGACCACCACAAACACATCAAGTCGGTACGAGAACCAAAAGAGAAGGGACTGGAACACGTTTTGTCAGTATTTAAGAAACCACAGGCCACCATTATCACTAGCAATGTGTAGTGGGACCCATGTGTTGGAGTTTCTCAGATATCTTGACCAATTTGGAAAGACCAAAGTGCATAACGAAGCTTGTCCGTTCTTTGGTCTGCCTAATCCACCAGCTCCTTGCCCTTGCCCCTTGCGGCAAGCTTGGGGGAGCCTTGATGCCCTCATTGGCCGCCTTCGCGCCGCGTACGAGGAGCACGGAGGGAGGCCGGAAGGGAACCCTTTTGGAGCAAGAATTGTAAGGATGTTCTTAAGGGAAGTTAGAGATTTTCAAGCTAGAGCAAGAGGTGTTAGCTATGAGAAAAAGAGGAAAAGGGCTAAGCCGAAAGTGACGGCAGCTTCTTCGTCGTCGTCTTTGCCACCATCGAATGAGCCTGAAGCATAGTTTGATCATCATGTGGGGTACATATGATATATTTATGCTTTGAATTACTGCTTTGGTTTAATTAATTAAGCATCTGACTGTAATTAATTAAAATTAATGTTATTAATGGTAATGTAAGTGCACTGTTGATGATAATGGTGAATGTAGGTGATTGAATATATTGTTTTCCTGAGTTATGGTCGTCAATTGATCATACATATCTATGTATTTTTATCCATATATTAGTTATTTAAATTAGCCTTCTTAATTAATTGTGATTTTTTGTCAAGAAAAAATGCATTTTTTTTATTTAATTATTCTGATTTCGACAATAGTTGTGAAAATTGGACTGCATAATAATCAAAACTAACATGTTCCCTAATTAATGCTGCTATTAACATATATAATATACTGATTGGAACAACTTAGTTAATACAAGTTAAAAGAAAACGTGTGCATGTTGAAGAGTGGAAGAATTGTGAATGATCAAACTTACAACTCTTGGCGGATGAGGGGTGACATTTCGTACTAATCGTATCATATTTTGTTTTTATTAAATATTATTGTTGATGATATAAATAGTATAAAATTTAAATTTATGTCACTTTTGTTGTGTTTTTATCGTTTTAATTTATCGTTTTATTTTATCGCTTTATTTTATCAGAAATTACGAGAAGTTTTTGTAGATCTTGTTACATTTTCATGTGTTCAAGCTGATGCAGTATTCATTTTAACTTGTACCTTTTTCAATGTGATTAGTGAAAAGATGAGGATAGATTTAAGGAAGAAGTTGGTAAGTTCACGAGCCTAAGAACTGTGAAATCCATTAGGCAAAACCTAGATTTTATTTGAGACCAACTAAACCAGCACATATCACACTAACTTACTTCGGTATTTCATAATTATTTGCCCTATTAAACAAGTGATCAAAATGAATGAAGCTTCCTAGATTTTTAAGTCCTCAAAATTTCTTATTTAACAAGCATATCCTCAAGCATTGTCGTGAAATTTTTCTTACATCTATTAGACCTTGCTATCTCTCTTTCTCTTCGTACATTTGTTTGAGAAATCAAAATATTTTTTGATATTTGAGTAGATGACTTGATATTAGGGATAAGAGTGTTTGATTTAGTTGGATTTGTTGAGATTGTATTTTACGTCAAAGAAATGTAAGAATATGAAGTGATTTATAATAATGTGAATTATAGGTCTTATACAAACTAATTAAACCTATATCGTACATAGACTTAGATATGTGTGCAACGAGTCCACGAACTTTAACATGGTATCAGAGTTGTAAGTCTCTTAAATGAGCATCATAATCATTTAGCCTAATGACACTAAATCATGGGCCCAATAAAGAAACTCATTGTTTGTGTGGACAAGTTATAACCGACTTGATAATGATAAAAAATGAGCTTGGCTGGGTTACACTTGCGGGGGAGTGTTGAAATGTGTCTCACATAAAAAAACTTAAGAATATTAAGTGAAATGATGTAGATTGTGAGATTTATGCAAGCCGGTTGATTTTGTATTAGAAGATTCTACAACCTGTATCGAACATAAACTCACATGTGTGCACAAGCCCCATGAACTTTAATATGGTCTCAGAGTAGTAAGTCTCTTAATCGAGCATCAGAGCCATTTAGTTTAGTGGTGTTGAATTCTCGGCTCAATAAAGAAACTCATTGTTTGTGGACAAGTTGTAACCGGTCTAAAAATAATAAACAATGAGTTTGACTGGACTACACTTGCAAGGAGTGTTGAAATGTGTCCCCACATCGAAGAAACTTAAGAATATTAATTGGTTTATAATGATGTGAATTGTGGGTTTATACAAGCAATTAGTTTTATATTAGAGCATTATACAACATTTATTATTCATAGACTCACACATGTGTGTACGGACTTATAGATTTTAACAAGATTGAGATGTGATTTTCAAATCAAATAGATTATATCGATTTGAAAAAATAACAAATCAAACCAAGCCAATTATTTCTGCAGAACAAACTAAGTCAATCTATCTTAACTCGCCCAACTTACTCTTTTTTTTTTTAATTTAATAATGTTGCTTTTAAACTTATGGTATTTTTACTTTCTAATATATTAAAATTGTAATTTTTATATAATATTAGAAATTAATTTTTAAATAAAAATTTTAGATTTTAAACTTAATAAATATTATTAATATATAATATAACATTATTAACATCTTGGTTTGGTTTTGATTGAAGTTGAGAATCCACTAATTCAAAATCGAATCGAACTTGACGAGTAGAAAAAAGTCAGTGTCTCTAAACTAATCGCCAAAAATCACTAAAAACGATTTAATTTGGTTTAATCTCGATTTATAGTGGTCAGTTTAATTTTTTTCTCAGGTAGTGAAAATATTTCTTTTATTTTTCTTTTCCAGTTTCCTAGTTCGAAGTAACAAAATTTATAGATCAACACAACACTAACATAATATGCAATGAATTTAAAGTTATGATGTCATTTTAAACAATATTCCATTTTGCTATATATGAGTGAGAATTTATGTGGTGAAATCATTCTTTTGGTTAGCTTTGTGGATATTAATTAGAGGAATAACAAATGAGCTGTTTATACTAAAATTTTAATTAATTACGTATACATTTTAAAAGCATACAGTTTTTTAAAATAATTTTAGGAAAGAGATCGGGCTAATCCATAAACCAAGAGGAGTGAGTCTCGAAAAGAACTGATAAATCATTAGGTTAGAGCATGTATGCCTCTTTTAACGCAGCAACGGAATCAAAGATCGAATCATGTACCCTCAATTTACTAATTGACCTCAGTTACTGTTGGACCACAGACGTTAAAAGTGAATTGACAAACCAATAGGTCAAAGTCTATATGCCACTTTTAATGCCGCTAAGGAGCCAGAATCGAACCCCGTAAACTCAATGTACTAATTAATCTCCTTTATTGTTTAACCACGAACGTTAAAAGCACACATTTTAAAGTGAAAATCTTAGAACGATTTCATTAATTTGTTGCTTTCAATAATCACGTGGTTCAAAAACCACTAGTTTAGAATATGTTCAATGGACTCGACAAAATAATTAGAATCTTTTTATGTTATTTGGAGTCGACAAAGTTATATTACCTCCACTGAGAGATGGGAATCAAAGAAATTCAATATAAATATTTTAATAAATTTTTTATCATAAAAAATGTTCAATTTTTTATACAAGTTAGTGAATTTATCAAGCGAAGTGATATTGAATGGTATTGGGCTTGCTGTTATAAAAATCAAAGTCTCAGTTTAATAATCTCTATAATATCAATGTCAATGTCATATCATAGTGTTAATAGGGAAAAAAATAGTCAACTTAAGTAATTATAATTTTTTTGGTGTAAATTATAAAGACACTATTCAAAATTCATAAAATTAACATAATTTTATTGAGTACAATAGTTTGAAAAATTTTAATTTACCATCATATCCATTAGAAAATCACTATTAAAATTATTGTTAGATATTTAGGTCCGCCCATGACATCGTGGAATGGGAAGGACTAAAGATATGAGATGTTATATTTTAAGGACCAAATGCGTAATTTGGTTAATAATATAAATAGAAGAAAGAAAAGGCATTTTAGTATGACTCTTTCAATCTAAACGTTTTACAGAAAACGTTTTCAGAGAATCAGTTTCTTTGCTCTCATAAACAGATACAAACTGCCCGTGGTGTAGAGACAATCTACGTTCGACGATCTTTGGCTGCTCCGGGAGAGGTTGCACATTTGTGCCTGTACCCGGCGTATTTTATACGTCTGTGGGAAATGCCGCCAATGACGATCGGAGGAATTTGGCTCTTGGTGTATATAAGTTTCCGTTGCGACGAAAACACAAGTAAGTCGTGTTTTCCCTTTTATTTTATACCGCTTTTCGTCTTTCAATTATTTTCATATAATTTAAAGATCTATGAAAACTAATATTGCAAAGTTCAAGTTAGATTATTTAAATATATCAATATGGTGTTTTTAAAAAAAAATAATTTGGTGAGTATCTGAGTTATATTTTGGTAAATTTAATCGATAGTGCAATACGAAAAAAAAAATAACACATCATGTCAAAAAATTCCAAAGGGCCCAACTATTAAAATCATGTCAATGCGATTCTGTATAACATTCTATAAAAGATTAAATTATTTTAAACTAAATCCACTCCAAATGTATATTTAATCTGATAGCATTAATATTTACACATTGTTATACAATTTGTTTGTTCATTGACATGGTTTACGCTTGGGACTTCAATAGGAATGGTAATAAGGCGAGTTGGGGTCAGATTATAGCCTCTCTGTCCCTGTCCTGCAATATTTTTTCTTTTCTCCTCCTCGTCTTATAACCCGTCAGGTTACAAAATATACATCCCATCCCCACCTCCGTTTTAAAAATGTGAAACCCGTCTACGACTTGCCCCGCCCCGTTTTCTAAATATATAATTTTTTTATTTATAAAAAATATATTTTTTTATTAAATATCATAAACGAAAATATATAATTCATAATATAATCGTCTTATTTAAGAATAAAGTATAATTTCTTAGATTAATTTTTTTTAATAAATTATCTAAATAAAACATAATATATTATACATTATATTATATATATTTATATTATTTTTATAATTATTTATAGCGGGGCAGGAAATGGGACTAGTATACTAAATACCAACTCCGCCCCATCCCGTTATATTTAATATCAGGTTGTCTCATGCCCCACCCCTTTTCCGTCAATTGTTGGAAAACCTGCCCCGTTCAAATCGTGTTGGATCGAGTCCCCACAGTTATGAATTTTTTGCCATCCTTAACGTTCAATGACGGTGGATTTGGATTTGCTTAACGGTTCAAAACTTTTAGAATTGATGTGATAAATGGACTAACTACACTATGAATCTAAATTAATGTATTAGGTATCGAACCAAAAATATAAAGATAATGCAAGTAAGTAAATAAAAAGAAGACTGAAAGCAACAAATGAATGAAAGTATATTAGTTGAAAGATAAGAAGATTACAAGTTAACACCTAATTTCTTATAGAAAGGTTGAAGTCATATATGTATTTGTTAGATCCCACCTTGCTTTCCATTGTAAGTATTTGAAAAGGAAAAAGAAGTCTATGTAGTAAGCTTTGATCTAAAACTGAATACAACATGTAAAAACAGTAAAAGCATATTTGTTCGTGTGTGTGCATTTCTGATTCTGGCCTTCTATTTATAGTGTCAAATTGAACAGTAAATGGAAACAATTTTCCATTCAAATTCGACAATTTTCTCCTTGTTGCTCGAGTTATTGGCAGCTACCACGGTTTTGAATTTCAATTTTTCATGGTATGCTAGTTTTTCTTAGTTGTCATATTCGCTTCATACCTTCCCACAATCTGTTAGTTATTCTCTAGCAGTTGATCCATTTTACTTCCTCTAAACCCACACAACTGGTCCAAGTCAGGAAATTTGTTATTTTTACTTTGGACGTCAACCTCTCCAACTCATTTGATTGTATTGCGTTCTAACTTCTCTACATGTAATGTTCGAATTTCCCATGCCTCACCAAGTTTATTTGGCTTCTTGATTATTCTATTCGAACACACAAAACAAAAGATTGTTATTCACACTAAATGCATTGTCATTATATTAATTTTTCTTTCATGTCTTTTTAATCGTTACAACTTCTGGCATCATGTCTCTTTTCGAATTCTACTTACTTTTTTCTTTATCCGATATTTGCCTCAAACTTTGGACTAAAATTTTATCCCTAACATTTAATGCTCGATCTCATCTCGAAATTATATTTTTGGGCCTCAACATTAAATGTTCTGTCAGGACATTAAATGCCTCTTTCTCGAACTAATTCTTATTCAGATGCGTGTTATTTGGTGATAACACATATTCTCGAATTTATGATTAAATATTTTATTATTAAAAGTTATCTGGCTCTACACACACATATATATATATGTTGAGTTATTTACTATTTACCTCTACAGACTTCTATTAGTTTTTATCAATAAAATATTAGAAAAAGTAAAACATACAACGTTACACAATTTCTAATATAAATTACAACACAAATTTTAACTTATACATATTATTTTGTTGAATAAAAAATTGAGTCTAAATAATAGAGAGAGAGAAACATTCCCTTCTTAAAACTCTAAGTTAAGTAAAATACGTAAAACAGTTAACATGATTAGAAAGTGATTAGTGAATTTAACAAAGTTAAAATAAGATATAAAACATAAGTTAAAATGGTAATATTGAACAAGTTAAGAATCATGCGGATTAAGGTTACAAAGAAATGAAGTTTCAAAGTGAAATAAGAGAGAGAGAGAGAGAGAGAGTTAATATGATTCTTATCGTAACAGCAACCCAAATAGACCTAAATCATAAAAAACGAAATTGTGAGATAACAATGCAAATGTCGTCCTGCTAACTTAAAAGGTAATAAATTATCATTCATTTTTTTTTCTTATAAGATGAAAAGACAAAGATCTCAAAATAAAATAAGAAAGAAAAAGAAAATTAGAAACTTTTTTTTTTCCTGACATAACGTTATCCAGCAATAAAAAAACACATGAATGAATAGTCTTGAAGTAGCAAGTTCTATGTAAAAACTGAGAGTAGTCAACAATTAAAGAAAGCATAAAGAAGCAATTATTATTAGAATCAAGAGCGCGTAGATGAACTGACGTGAGATTATTTTAGTTTAGTGAAGAATTTCGAGCTCAAGTCTTAAATATTCAACTACGTGAAAATTCAGTTGATAGAACTTTATCATTCTTGTTGTTCTATTCGGTCTGAACAGAAATTAATCTGAAATAACTGCCATACTTGGTCTTCAAAAAAATTAAGAGACAATCAATAAAACAACGCATTTCTTTGTCCCATTCCAAGACTGCTTTTTTGGGGTAACACCTCGTCCGTACAACTCCAACATTTTTACGACTGCCGCGTTTCCCTATCTCTGTTTCTCTGTTTTCTCCCACGTGGACTCTTGTACGGCATGTCGGAAACATCCAATGTCTCCGATCTTAACTCAACGCCGTCAAACCTTCGCCACGCACTGACGCCCATTACTCTGTCACCGTTAGATGGAATCTACTCAATTGTTGAGGGATTACAAAACGTGAATAATATTTTGTTAGATTGGTAACAGGAAAGTTAAATTTTGTTTAATTAATTAATTTATAATTCTGTTTTATTTTTATTTATTCTCACATAATCTTATTTTTATTCAAGAATTTTTAGCTACATAATAAGTATTTTTTCGGCATTTGATTAGATGAGGAATTCGAGTTCCTGCTTAAGAGTGTCTAAAATTTGATTAACCTACTTAACTAATTGAAAAAATTCAGTTTGGTTCAATTAATTTTAAAGTTCAGTCAATTCAGTTCAGTCAAACTTATGACGTTTGGTTAATCCATCAGTTATCCATTTTTAATATTTATTTAATTTAATATATATTTTTTACGTATAATTTCCATATTTAATAGTTTAAAGTATTTTAAGTATATAAAAATTTTAATTATTATATTTTTATTATTAAAAACTAACAAAATAATCCTAAATTTTTAAAAAATTACGTATAAAAGTTATTAAGAAAATAATTGGTTAAAAAACGATTAATTCAGTTTGGTTAAAGAAAATTTTGGTGGGTAGCTTCGACACCAACTATAATTTGATAACGCGAAAGAAAACAGTAATGAATTTCATGGTCGAAGAGTGGATGGTTCCCGGCAGCTATGTGGAAGAACTGAACAAGCCAAGTTTTTTTTTTTGAACTCTAATGATATTTAAGTCTTTAAAACTAAAGAATTTAGTATTTAAATAGATGTTTTAATAATCTATTATTTGAGAAAAAGTCAAGTAATTTAGAGTGCATTTGGTGTTGCTATTTGTAAAAGTTACAACAGATTACTAAAAACAATTTTGAGTGTTTGGTAAAATTAAGAAACTGTTTTTGTTAAAAGTACTTTTAGCTAAAAAACTGCTTTTTAATAAAACCCAGTATTTGATGCTTTCTCAAAAAGTAATTTTCTGCTTTTAATCATAATTTTTTATTTTCTTAATAAAATAATTTTTTTCAATTCTAATTTAATTTTTATAAAATCTAATATATTTTAATATATGATTTTATGAATTGAAAATTTAATTTAAAATATTAATTATTATATTTAAAATAAAAACAAATATTATTTTAAAAAATTAAAAAAATTAATTTTAATGTTTCCTTTCTAATTTATATTTTTAGCATTTAAATAATTTAAAAGAATATTTTTTATCATAATTTTTAAATATTTTTGTAGTTAACAGTAATTATTGCATAATACGTTACAAAACAGTTGTCTGTTTTTCTAACAATAATTTTAGAAACAACACTTTTTACAACAGCAACAATTGTTTTCAACAGCAGTTCCAAATAGACCCTTAACTGGGTAGTCTGAGTATTAACTTTTTGGGCCGCGTACTTTGTTCGTTTATTTGTGATGGTATGCATAAGTAAATTACAATTAAAACAAAGAGAAATTCTTTGTACTAGACGTGTCATAATCGTGTTGTGTTATTTTCTATTAAATATTATTATTTGTGGCATGAAAAATACAAAAAATAAATTCATGTCGTTCATGTCGTGTCATAAACGTATAGTCGCAAATTGAGTTATCGTGTCAAAAATTTACAAGTCTACTAATGAGCACCGTGAAAACAACATTTATTTTGAGTGATCAAGTGTTAATAATATTCTCCTCAACTACACGTTTTTCTCAAAACAGAACTACGAAGGTTTTTGCCGGGAAGAAAGAAATTATGGTTCATCCTGACTCAAGTCAGCTAGTTTACATTACAGGGAAAGGTCTCCCCTAAAGTTGACCAGTAAAAGCCATTCCACAGAAATCAAAAGCAAAAATGTACAAGAATGACGGGAATTATCTTTATCCTCGCGAGAAATTGCAGGACACATACCACAAAAATGGGGGCTTCCGCTGGATGAACTTTTACGCCTTTCCCGTCAACCTATAATGCCGGAGATGTATCTTCTATGTCCTTGTTTACGCTGTCCGTTGAGGCAAAAGAATGATCAGAAACAATGTCAGATTATGTATGTGGAGAGCTAGAATATACAGTGTCAAAAAATTGTAGCCGTAATAGAATCCTCATCTGTAACCAAGTTGATGAATCATCTGCAGCGGCTCTGGATCTCTTCTTCGAGAAGCCGCACTATTAATCCTCGATCAGCTGGTGGCCGAGGGTCTCTTATAATAGTAAGGAGCGAGTGCAGTTCTTCAATGTTCGCCTTCTTGAACAGGCCTCTGAGTATTTTATCAACTTCGGTTGATGACTGACGGCTTCCAGAAACCAATCTTTTATTGTGATCTGCAGCTGTTACACGGGTTTCTTTGGAAGAATGTTGCGGGATTTGTCCCTGCGGCCGTGAGTAGGGCCTGGAGTCCCAATACTCCGCGCAAACTCGATTTCTGTCCAATGCCTCGACAGCCTGTTCATGATGAAAACAAATAAGAGATTCAATATTTGATTATCTACTCTATTCTCCACATGTATGGATCATCATTGCGCATTTAGAAAGTCACAAAGCTTCTCAATCATCTATGCGAAGGAATATCAGGATCATTGGAATTTGCTATCTTACCTGCACAATTGCTGGAGAGGAAAATCCAAACATTTCAAGGCCATCAAGGCTTCCGGGTGGTTGTAAAGGAGGAAGGTCAGCTCTTCCCAACCTATGTAGCTTTGTGATTTCGAAATTCACCCTCTCTCTTACCATTTCCCAGCATCTGCTCACCGAAACATGAACAAATACCTCGTTTGGAGAGTGCTCCAATGAAACCTGGAAAGTAATGGAAGATTAGGAAATTGAAATTTAAGATGAAATGCTATTGCTTCGTATGATTTTTGGCATATTATGCAATATAGTGAGACAATGTGATGCTCCAGACCAAAAAAACAACAACAAAATACCATGAACAGCGGTCCATTTCGTCCCGAGTCCAAAATTTCCGATACATAATAACACGTTGTTGTTGGATCTAAAATATTTATGTACTTAACCCGGCTCCTAAATCCTGCAACAAATGTAAAGAATACGAGTAAACACCAAATATTCCAGTTTTAGCTACACAAATATCTCAAACAAGATGAATAATAACACCTGGTCTGCTCAGGGAACATACCTTCAGGAAAAATGGCATGATTGTTGCACCATGATTTTCCAGAAAGCACAACACCAAAATCTAAAGGTTCAACACTACAGTTGATTCTCCGCACTACCTTGGCAATACGGGGGCCCTTCTGACGGTGATTTCTGTCCAGATTATTTTGTGAGCAAGAAGGGATGCTGATCACAGTTCTGGGGTTTTCCATGGAAGGTGAAGAGGCATTTACTCCCACTTTATCCTCACAAGGCTTTCCATTGACATGCGATAGTGCATGCGGCTCAACCATTTTTCCATTCTCAGAGGCATTTACTCCCACTTTATTCTCACAGCTACTGATGGCCACCATGTCTTTATTACCGGAGGCAACTTTTGCATTTGGGATTTTTTGAATGTTTCCACCAACCCCACCGGCAGAATCAGCCTGGCTAACAATGCCAGGACTTTGACCTGGATTAGTTTGATTATGGTTGTGATTGCTGCCATTTGCTTGCACAGTATCAGATAAGCACAGATCTCTTTGTGTATTTGGTACAAAACCCACATTATTTTTGTTCATCAAAGCTGCATCAAGCACAGGAACATTAAACAGCACATCTTTTTCTTTACTCCACAGGCTGCCATCGAAACTAGAATTGCTCTCACAAAATTCTGGAGACTTAGCGGGTGGACTTTCCTTAGCTTTTTTTGCAACTGGTGTCTGTTCTTCTTCACTTTCATCATCACTTAGGAGAATAATGTTATCTTGACTGGTAGCTGAAGGTCTCTCCACTTGACACTCCCCTGAATAATCATTCTCCTTCTTAATCCCATGAAAAGATTTATGAAATTCAAGTGATGCCTCAATGTCCTTCAAAGGGGCATCTTCAGAGAGTTTCTTTTTCTCTTCTGAAGCAGTCCCACTAAAGGACCCAGTTGACATAGTGATGTCACTAGAGGATCCTTTTCTTTGTATATCTTTAAGGAAACATGCTGACAAATGTGATTTCATCTCTTTGAGTGCCAGTCCTTCTGTAGAATAAGATAATGTACAATCTTTCAAATTGTTTTTCGAGATAGAAGTAAGGGCCAGCCCAAGATCTAGTTTTGCCCATCTGTAAATCGCACTCAGTTTTCCTTCCAATGCCTCGGTAAGAATGTTTAACTCATTAATATCATAACGAAAAAGGAAATACTTGGTACCCCAAGAACATGAACAAAGCTGCCTTGCATGACACAAACATGCATATTTATCTGGAGAACATCC
>CANYCX010259909.1:0-15811 GCA_948193385.1 Breynia disticha f. nivosa
ACTTTTAAAATTTCGGCTATAAATATCTTAAGTATCATCATGCACTCATAAATCCTGTGTATATAAAATATTTCACGATAGATGAAAATAAAAAAAAGTACATTAAAAAATAGAATAATTCTATTTAAAGAGTATTGTAAATTTTTATTCACAAAAATTTCAAATATTTTTATGTTGTTTTTTAAAAATTACTAAAATTTTTAATTTTTTTAAACTACTAATATCTTTAATAGTTGTAATGAAACATCTCAACCTACCTCCTTTATTGTGTGATTATATTTACTTTATTAAATAATTATCAAATATACAATATCAATTTATTAATTTCTTAATATAAATAAATACTAAGTTATTATCTGCGTTAATGCGGATTGCCGACTAGTTAAAAATATAAGTTTAGAACATTAAGAGTATAACATATTATGAATAAATGCATTCAATAAATAAATTTTCTATTGACCTTTTGTTTTTCTTAATTCTAAATTCTAATAGGCCCAATTACTAATAAATAAATAATGTACTGATGGCGTGGCGCAATCTCATTTGAGCGGTGAACGGCACTTCAGTGGAATTGACCTGATAGAATCCACAAAAGAGAAATTTCTACAGTCACCCGTCGGGTTCCTAGGCTTTCCACACAAACAAAACCGAACTCACGAAACAACGCCACTTATTATAATACATCACAGACGTCACCGGCATTTCCCGGTCACCGGATTCTCGCCGCCGACTTCTGGGATCATCACAATAAAAAATCCCCCTGTAAGCTCATCATTTTCTCCAGAACTATCCTTCAATTTCTTTAGGTTTTTTTAAACTCAAATTCTTTAACTTTAGTTCGTTTTATTATAAATGTATGGAATTTATAGATATGCATTTATGAGGTTGAATTAGTAATTTGATTTATAATTAAACTACTCTTATGTAATGTATATGTGACTGGTTTTATGTGTTAAATAGAGAAGAGAATATTTTTATGTTAATGAATGTAAAATTGAGAATCAAGAAAGAAATGGCAGAAGAATGAATGAGAGTAATATCAAAGCCGTTAATTTTCAATAAGTTAGTTGTTTTTTGTTTGCATTAATGTTGTTTTTTGTGACTATGATATGTTTTGAATGACAGATGGATGAAGCTATATGTAGTAATGAGCAAGTGCAAGATGGCGTGTTGGACGAAACACGAAAAGGAAAGGATGAAATGATTGAGTTGAGCGATCAAAATGGTATGATCGAAGAAAAACGAGAGTTTGTTCCGCCGGCTATAGGAATGGAGTTTGAGTCTTATGATGATGCGTATAATTATTACATTTGCTATGCTAGAGAAGTAGGATTTCGCGTTAGAGTGAAGAATTCATGGTTTAAGAGAAATAGTAGGGAAAAATATGGTGCAGTTCTGTGTTGTAGTAGCCAGGGGTTCAAGAGAATTAAAGATGTAAATCGGTTAAGAAAGGAGACGAGAACTGGTTGTCCTGCTATGATACGAATGAGGTTGGTGGATTCGAAAAGGTGGAGAGTGTTGGAGGTTACACTTGAACATAATCATTTGTTAGGTGCTAGGATATACAAATCAGTTAAGAAGTTGGGTGTTGGAAATAAAAGGAAATTGCAGTCAAGCTCAGATGCTGAAGCACGGACAATCAAGTTGTACAGAGCACTTGTGATAGATGCCGGTTCCAATGGAAACTCAAATTTCGATGTTAGGCAAGTAAGGAACTTCAATGAGCTGCCAAATCAACTTAGTCTTAGAAAGGGTGATACACAGGCAATTTATAACTATCTTTGTCGAATGCAATTGACTAATTCAACGTTCTTTTATTTGATGGATCTCAATGATGATGGACAATTGAGAAATGTATTTTGGATTGATGCTAGGTCCAGGGCCTCCTGTGGTTATTTTGGTGATGTTGTTTATATTGACAACACCTATTTGTCAAGCAAATATGAGATTCCACTCGTAGCATTTGTTGGAATTAATCATCATGGCCAGTCTGTTCTTTTGGGTTGTGGCCTGCTTGCTGGTGAAACAACAGAATCTTATGTGTGGTTGTTCAAGACATGGCTTACAGTGTCAGGTCGTACTCCACAAACGGTTATTACAGACAGGTGCAAGACTTTGCAGAGTGCTGTTGCAGAGACATTTCCACTATCTATTCATCGTTTTGGCTTGTCACATATAATGAAACGAGTTCCTGAAAAGTTGGGAGGATTGCAAAACTATGATGCTATCAGAAAGGCACTGTGCAAGACAGTGTATGAAGCTCTGAAGGTGACTGAATTTGAAACAGCATGGCGATTTATGATTCAGAGATTTGCAATTTCTGATCACGAATGGCTTCAATCATTGTATGAAGATCGTGTTTGGTGGGCTCCAGTGTACTTAAAAGAGACATTTTTCGCTGGTATAGCGGCCGCAAGAGCAAGTGAGGGCTTGAGTCCTTTTTTCGATAAATATGTGCACAAACAAACTCCATTGAAGGAATTTCTTGACAAGTATGAACTAGCACTTCAAAAGAAATACAAGGAAGAAAGCCTTGCAGATATCGAATCCCGAAGCACTTGCTCTACACTAAAAACCAGATGTTCCTTTGAGTTACAGCTATCAAAACTGTACACCAGGGAAATATTCAAGAAATTCCAACTCGAGGTGGAGGAAATGTATTCATGCTTCAGTACAACACAGAGACACATTGATGGTCCAATAGTTATATTCTTGGTAAAGGAGCGTGTTCTCACAGAAGGCAACAGGAGGGAAATCAGAGATTTTGAAGTCCTGTATAACAGAGGTGCTTCAGAGGTTCGATGCATTTGCAGTTGCTTCAACTTCTACGGATACTTGTGCCGACACGCGCTGTGCGTTCTCAACTTTAACGGCGTGGAGGAGATCCCTCCAAAGTATATACTGTCACGTTGGAAAAAAGATTACAAGCGCTTGTATATTCCAGACCAAGTTGGGAACTGCATTGATACCATTGATCAAATGCAATGGTTCAACCATTTATACAGAAGTGGTTTGCAGGTAGTGGAGGAAGGGGTGATCTCTTTGGAACATTATGGTGTTGCACTGCAAACTTTAGAAGATTCATTGAATAGGGTTCACGAGGTAGAAAGAAAGCAAGGATAGTTAACACTGTAAAACAAGCAAGATTCTTTGTAAATATATAGGTTGTATTCTCCATTCTATATTCCTCTTGTTGGGTTGAGAGGGCTACTTCAATCTCTTTCTGTAGAAAGCAGAATTCTCTTATAGAAGAGGCTGTAAATTGTCTCTGTTGTAATCTGCATCTCTTTTTGAATTCACATTGTATCTTGGAAAAGAAATGAGAAAAAAAACTTGCTGACACGATAACATAATTTGTGAGTATAGACACGGTTATAATATGTCTAACAAATTGATAGCTCTAGTCTAAATCAATTTATACATGCCGTCGCTAAAAAGGATGAGGAAAGGGATCTTTTCTGCTAAATCTATGCAGAACGGATGGAATCATAAATTGACCAAAGTATTGGGACTTAACGTGAATAAAACAAAATTTCAAGACTACAAAGAAAAGGAAAACAAAGCCATGTCTTCCCTCTCCAATGAATGCTCTGATTAAATTAGCAGCAAAATGGTTACTTTAAGTCCTAAACTTAGCTATTAGCTCAACTTTCTCTAGTTTACTTTTAGTACCCTTTTTGTATAGCTGATTTGGAAGTTGGAATTGAACTTTTGAAGCTCTTCTTTTAAGGATAGATTTTCAGGTGAGTAATTTTAACTCTTAAGAATTTTAAGGATCAACTTGTAAAATTTCAATCTTTTTAAATGGATTGTTTCTGGGTTTGATTGCATTGTTCGTAGGAATGTATTTCAACTCTGGACTTTACGATTGGAGAAGAATCAAATTGAAAATTTTGATCTTTTCTTTCACAGTGTGTGTTGTAGTCTAGATAATAGAAACTCTGCAGATTGAAATTAGTGATATCTGAGGGTGTTGGACTGTTAGTTGAAGCATATTGATTAGAAAGTTACTGATTTTTTCGTTCTATTTTTTAAGTCTTAAATTGGGTTTGGTTTTTTTATTATGCAGTAAGGATTGGTGATCAACAAGCCTTAATTTTGTGATTGTGCTTATATACTTATTTTGGCTCTCATATTTTTGTAGATGGATGGAGTATCTCTTAATACCGAGCCAGTTGGTGATGATGATGCCGAGGACTTCGAGATTGAAGGCGATTGTGCAGAATATGTTGCTCAAACTGGTGTAATCCAAGGAGAGAATCCCTTGCCTCCTGCTGTTGGAATGGAGTTCGAGTCCTACGATGATGTATATTACTTCTACAATTGTTATGCAAAGGATCAGGGTTTTGGGGTTAGAGTTAGCAATACTTGGTACAGGAAGAGTAAAGAGAAATATAGAGGGAAACTTAGCTGCAGTAGTGCGGGTTTCAAGAAAAAAAGCGAAGCAAATCGTCCTAGACCAGAAACAAGAACCGGATGTCCGGCAATGATAAAGTTCAGGTTGATGGAAAACAAAAGGTGGAGAATTATTGAAGTTGAACTTGAGCATAATCACTTAACTAGCCCTGACAGTGGGAAATTCTATAAATCCCATAAGCTCATTGGTACTGGTGCTGGTACCAAAAGGACATTGCAATTAGATGTTCATGAAGAAACACAAAAAATTAGGATGTTTCGGACGGTGATTGTCGATGCTGAGGATGCTGCCGGTATAGAAGAGGATGAAGGAAGATCACAAAACGAGACTCTCCGCTCCGATCAATTAAAGCTGAAACCGGGGGACGCTCAAGCTGTTCAAGATTTTTTTTGTCACCTGCAGTTGACAGATCCAAACTTCTTTTATGTTGTGGATCTTAATGAGAAAGGACATATGAGGAACTTGTTCTGGATTGATACAAGGTCTAGGGTTGCATATAGTTATTTCAGTGATGTGGTTGCAATTGACAATGCATGCTTAGCGGACGATTTTGAAGTGCCGCTTGTTTCGATTGTCGGTACGAATCATCACGGCCAATCTATCCTGCTAGGTTGTGGTCTGTTGGCAAATGATACTATTGAATCATACACATGGTTGTTGAGGGCATGGCTTACATGTATTTTGGGACGTCCTCCTCAGGTTATCATCAGCAATCAATGTGAAGCCCTGCAAGCTGCCATTTCCGATGTTTTCCCTAGAGCTTCTCATTGTCTTAACTTGGCATATATTATGCAGCGAATCCCTGAATATCTGGGAGGACTGTTTGAATTTGAAGCAATGAAATTAGCATTCACCAGAACAGTTTACTGCTTTCAAAGGCCAGAAGAATTTGAAGCAGCTTGGGAAGAGATGATCCAATCTCATGGAATCAAAGATAACAAATGGATTAAAACTTTATATGATGATAGAAAAAAGTGGGTTCCGGCATATTTGAAGGATACTTTTCTGGCCGGAATGCTTCCTGTTCAGCAAAACGAGACGTTGCCGTTGATATTTGAAGGATATATTAATAGACATACTTCAGTGAAGGAATTCTTGGAGAAGTATGATCAAGCTCTACAAACAAAATATCAGCTTGAAGCCCTGGCAGATTTGGATTCAAAGAATTCAAGTTTCGAGATAAAATCAAGATGTTATTTCGATCTGCAACTCGCAAAACTATACACGAACGAGATACTACGGAGGTTCGAGACAGAGGTGGAGGGCATGCTCAGATGTTTCAGCACAAGCCAAGTGAATGCAGATGGTCCAACAATAACATACATGGTGAAAGAACAATCTGAAGCTGAGGGAAATACAGCAGAACTTGAAGAGTTCGAGGTCATATACAATGCGGCAGAGATCGCTGTTCATTGTGCTTGTGGTTTGTTCAATCTGAGGGGTTATTTATGCCGGCACGCGTTGAGCATCCTTAACAGGAACGGATTAGAGGAAATTCCGGCTCAATACATTCTGACGCGGTGGAGAAAGGACATAAAACGTTCATATGTTCTGAAACATGGCTGTAATGGCATTGACAGCAACAACCCTGTTCATAGGTATGAACATTTGTACAAATTCACAGTTCAGGTTGTGGAGGAAGGCAAGAGATCACAAGATCGTTACAAGGCAACTCTACAAGGCTTGGAAGATATACTGAGCAAGCTTCATCTCTTGCAGAACCAACCATGTGATTAGATGCTCCATTGTATTTGTTGAACAAAATATGTACAACGTATTTAGAAAAGTCTTGAATGCGCAAGAGCGCTCAATCAGTGAGCTATTACTTGTCTTTATTGTTTTGATCTATTAAAAAACATAATAACGAGTCTTAAAAATTATACTTCCTCGTAAATTTATCTTAAATCGGGATCTTTTAGTTCGCACTAACCGGACCATGAGGGTAATGTGCTCTTACAAAGTGTGTCCTATAAAATTGGAACAAGTGCATGAAGCCAAGACCATTTGGAGTGGAGGATTAACCTGAAGATCGCTATACATTGTTACATTTGAGGGACCGCAAGTTGAATTTTAAAATGAAGGGACTGTATTTAATATTTATTCAAACCTAAAGGAGGGAAGGGCATTTAACCCAATAAATATTTAACTCCACTTCATTTCCCACTGTCATTCAGAGTGGCGCCATTTTCAAAAGCTCTTGTGATTCCGCACACTCCACAGGTTAGCTTCTCTTATTCCTCAATTTCCATTTTCAATTTCCCACAAAATTCATTTAAATATATTCAATCTGCAATATATATTTTTTAATACTGCAATATATGTGATATGCTTATTTTGCAGTGTTAAGATGGTTTAGTTTAATTGAGTTACTAATCACTGAATCCCACTTCACGAAATTGAGAGAAACCCTTTTGTAATTTCATGTTATTAATGTTAATTTTTTTTTGTGATTGCTTATTAGTGAAGAATTGAAACAGATGAAGTTTAAGGCGTATTTAACTGAAAATGGAGTTAGGGTTTTAGAAAGAAGGTTTTTGCCAGCACTGGACAAAATGGGTAAAATTTACCACCTATTTTTAACCAGAGACCATGTTTTTTTCCTCCACAATCTCCTCAATGGTGATGGAGTTCAATCTGTTGCTCAATTTCGTAAAGAGGCTCTGTTTGATGAATATCGAATTTCTAGCCAAAATGAAGATCGTATTGGTTTTGCTGTTGATATTTCGCTACTCCATCGCGCTGTTCGTAGTAGTGTTAGTATTTGTAGTGAGTTTGGTAATGGCGGGTCTGCCTCAAATCGGCTGCAGATTAAATTGGTGAAGAAATTGCCTCCAAATTGTACTCAACCAATGCCTTTTTTGACATTTGAAACTAAGGGTTATAGATCTGCTGTTATTCAAGATGTACCCATTTCGAAACCGTTGTCAAGGGCTGAAGTTTTGGAGCTTCAAACTGCTCTTGATTTGGCACAGGATTTACCTCGGACTTTGGTTCAAGTTCCGGATTTGAATCAGTTGCAGAATTTCGTGGACCGGATGAAGCATATTGGTGATTTGTTGAATGTTTCTATTAACAAGTATGGTGATCTTCACATGCAGATTTCTACTACTATGATTACACTTGGTGCTGAGTTTCGTAAATTGCTGGTTGTTGGTGAAAAAGCTCAGGCCCCACCTGAAGATAAAAATTTGAGTGCTCAAACTCGGTTGCAGAGGGCAGTTTTAAGGGGAGATGGTCAGTCTGTTCAAGTGAGTGTGAGGCACTTCTCCAAGAGTCTTCATTGTCACTTGGCCAAACCAGATTGTGCTTTCTATGGGATTGCAGAACAGGGTGCTTGCTTAACTGTGATATTCCAATTCTTCATTCCTGGCACACATCAGACAGATAAGTCAATAAGCTTACATTGTAGGCTTCCTGTGCTTGATCCTGGTTCAAATTGAATGCTTTTTTTTTTCTTCCATGGATGCACAGCCAGTGTGAAGATCAATACAGTTCATGTCGATCGATTCATTAGATTGGCATGGAACTTGTTAAACATCTTAGTAGGGATAGTGTTTTGTGTATGCAGTCTATTTTCGTTGTTAAATTCCTCTCCTACATGTTAATGATATAATGTTGACTATAGAGAAATGATTCACTTGTGTTGTTTCTATTGTTAAGGCATGGCCCTTTTGAATGAAGACATTTTGGCTTTCAGATATTTAACAAATTAAGTTATGAATCTCTTATGTTTTGCTTGGATCATAGGTTCACACTGTATTGTTAAGTATGATTTTAAAATAACTATGTTTGTTTTGACATTTTAATGAATCGTATCGGTTGCTATAATTATCTCATGCTTTAAAAATGTAAAGGTAAACCTTAGAATTATAACCCATCAATTGACGGGTTAGAATAATTTTGTGATTGAAACTATACTGTCCAATGCTATGCTAGAGCATACGATACTTTAATGAACCATGTCAACCCACAAAACAAGCGTAGAACTCGGTAGAGTAGATTACAACAGTTTTTTCTTATCTCACCAATAATCTTTACATGAACATGAACCATGCCTGAAACGATGGAACCGAGTTCTGTCCCGAAGAATTAGTTCTCTATCATACAACTTGGACACCATTTTTGCCACTTGGTGACAATCTACACACATTCTGAGATTCTTCACAATTCTGATAGTAACTCCTGGTCCTGAGCTTATGAGGCCAAATGCCATAGCCAACTTCTCACTGTGCTTGTAAACTGAACTCTCTTTTTCTTCTTCCCTTATGTCGAGGAAAACCTCAGAAGTATCTGGTGAATACCCTGCAAGTTTCAACTCACCAGCCATTTCCTTTAACTTCAACTGTATTTCTTCATTCTGCGGATGTGATACATCCCCAGCTACAAATTCATGAATGGTGCCATTCATCTCTATTGAACTGCACCCTGGTGGTTTCTTGATTCCTCTGTCCATCATTAGCTTTCTTAATTCGCGTAGTTTATCCATTTTTTTGCAAGCTGCATATATATTGCATAACAACACATAAACTGCTCCATTGTCAGGCTCCAACTCGAGAATCTTAGTCGCTGACATTTCGGCCAAGTTAGCGTCTCTGAAAAGTCTACAAGCTCCGAGCAACGCTCCCCAGACAATTGAATTTGGTTTCATTGGCATATTCTGTATGATTTCATATGCTTCCTTCAGATGTCCACCTTTGCCAAGAAGATCAACCATGCAACCATAATGAGCTACATTTGCTTCAATCCCGTATCTTGTGATCATGTCAGAGAAAAACTTTCTTCCTTTGTCTATCATTCCAGCATGAGTGCAAGCACAGAGAACACCAATGTATGTTACGTCATCGGGAGTTATCATGTTTTCCTGCATTTGTGCAAGCATATGAAGAGCTTCTTCACCAAAACCATTGATGGCAAGGCCAACAATCATCGTAGTCCATGTAAATTTATCACGCCGAGGCATATCGCGAAATATGCTCCATGCTTTTTCAACGTTCCCGCACTTGAAGTACATATCTAGCAAAGCATTTCCTACATAAACATCATTCTTAATCTTGTTCTTCTCAATGTAAGTCTTCACCCACTCTCCAATCTCTAGTGCCCCAAGCTGTGCACACGCGGTAAGTATGCTAACAATGGTGAATTCATCTGGATTTACTTTCGCAGCTTGCATTCTCCGGAAAAGTGTCAAAGCCTCCTTGAAACAATTAACTCGAATGTACCCATTTATCATGGCAGTCCATAAGACACGATCTTTCTCCGGCATGTGATCGAAGTACCATCTTGCCGTATCAGTTTGCCCTTTGTTCACAAAACCAGTAACAAGAGCAGTCCAAGAAATAATATCTCTATTCCTCATGCTCTCGAAAATTCCAAGGGCAGCATTCATTTCATTACATGCTGCATACATATCAATCAAAGCATTTTCAACACTCAAATTACTCTCAACAGCACAATCTTGTACATACTTGTGCACTTTCTTACCACATTCCAAATCCTTCAACTTAGAACAAGCTGATAAAACAGAAACAACCGTAATCGAATTCGGCAACAATCCTTTCATTTCCATCTCACAAAACAGCTTCACAGTTTCATCATAATGCTTTATTCTGTTATATCCAGAAATCATAGAATTCCAAAGAACTACATCACTCTTACAACTCCTACCAAAAATCCCACGTGCCATATCAACAAAACCACACAAGGAATACATATTTACTAAAGCAATCTGAACAAACACATTAACTTGGAGTCCATATTTCACCACATGGCAATGCAACTCTCTCCCAAACTTTAAAGCCATGCCACGAGTAAAACCCTTAATTAAAAACGGATATGTGTAAACATCAGGCTTAACATTTCTGTTCAACATTTCTAAATACATAGACACTCCAATGTTGCAGCATTCCGTCCTAGAATATCCTTTAAGCATTGTGTTCCAATTAAATATAGTTGGTTCAGTGATTTCATCAAACACTTTACGAGCGTAATTCATGTCACCATTTTCATTATTACAACAGAAAGAAATGAGTTTGGTTTGTACAGTGGGATTGTATACTGTGCCCAGTTTGATGGTTTGGGAATGGATTTGTTTGAGCTTCTTCATTGATTTGCAGTTGTCAAAAAGAGAGAGTAATGAGTTTTCTATTGAGGGTAAATGAGTGGGAGATAGAGAGGACATGGTCATCTTTCTTTTTCCGAGGGACTGACAACATTGGCTTTTGTGGAGATAACAATGGACGAAAAACACATTTGATAAAAAAAACGCTTTTTAATATTACCAAACGCTTAAAATTATTTTTGTAAACCAAAATTGCTGTAACTTTTTCAAACAGCAAAATTAAACGCTACCTTCCTCTGTGAGGATAATCGACTACTTAGAGAGAATATCAAGACAAGAAGTAAAAATGATACTTATAACATCAATCTATAAAGCAAGAGAGCCAAAGAGCCTAGATTACATAATGGAGCTAAACTCAATTATCCTTAATGAAACTAAACTATACTATCCTTAATATTTCCTTTCACAGGGTATTTGAAGCATCATGTGATGATAATGTTGAAGATGATCCATACTGGAGCCAATCCTTAGCACAAACAAGGGCTTCAAGTGTCACAGGACGCAATGAACTGAGGTAGTTATCTATCTTTTTGTTCTGTGTGTCAAAGACAGATTCAGAAGTAACTGTAGATACTGGTATTGACAATATATCTGCTGCCAACTTGGAGAGGGTTGGATATTTTATTTTGTTGAGCTTCCACCAACCCAACACATCAAACTCTTGTACCCGTGGCAGGAGAGACTCTTCGAGATACTGATCCAATTCTGACTTGTGTTGGCCACTTGTGATCTCAGAGATGTACACATCAAAATCTGATAGCCCATCTCCAATAGAAAGCAGAGGTAGGTCTTGAGTATTCATGTCTTCATGCTTTATGTCTTCAGAGAATGCATGAGGGTGCATGTTTTCATGCTTTATCTCTCGAGATAGCATTTGAGAGTGTATATCTTGAGAAATAACTTGATGTTGTGATTCATCGATGTTCATTTCTTGAGGCAGTTCTTGATTGTGCATCTGTGCAGCGTGTACTTCTTGAGTGAGTAACTCTTGAGGATGTTCCTGTCTCTGCATTTGTTCAGGTAAAACTTCTAGGCGGTGCGTCTCTTTGGAGGGAACTTCTTGAGTGAGCAACTCTTGAGGATGTTCCCGACTTTGCATCTCTTCAGATGGCAATTCTTGACTGAGTAACTCTGGAGGATGTTCCTGAGTCTGCATCTCTGCAGTCAAGACACCCTGGGTGTGCATTTCTTGCAGTGATTCTTCCTGAGGATCCATGTCTTGATCAGCTGCTGCTTGAACTTGCATCTCTAAATTAACTGTTTCCTGAAAGGGTACCTCTTCAGGAGCTACTTCATGGGCATTCACCTCTTGAGAAGATGCTTTCTGGCCATTCTCCGTTTGAAGGGACATATACTCTGCAACAACCTTTTCAGTTGGCATTTCCTCTGCTTGCATTTCACCAGAGGGTGCTTCTTCATTCTGCTTCTCATCGGAGGATACTCTCTCATTCTGAATCTCACCAGAGGACACTCCCTCAATCTGCTTCTCGTCAGAGGAAAGTTTCTCATTCTGCTTCTCACCAGAGGCTGCTACCTCATTCTGCTTCTCACTGGAGCTTGCTTCATGCTGTTTTTCAGCAGAGGGCACTTCCTCGTACTGTATCTCATCAGATGATACTCTCTCATTCTGTGTTTCTTGGACCTGTGCTTCCTCATTCTGCGTCTCTTGGACTGGTGCCTCAGCAATATGCTTTTCTTGAACTGGTACCACCTCATTCTGCTTTTCCTGGACTAGCACCTCCTCTGTCTGCATTGCTTGGACCGCTGCTTCTTCATTTTGCATTTCTTCAGCTGGTGCTTCCTCATTTTTTGTTTCCTGAGCCACCTCCTCAGTAATTTTCTCTTGAGAAATTGCTTCCTGACCATTCATCTGTTGAGGGGCTGATTCCTGACCATTCCTCTCCAGAGGGCCAGGATCCTGACAATTCAATTCTTTGGGAGCTGAATCCTGACCATTGATCTCTACAGGAGCCGCTTCGTTCTCTTGAGGAGGCACTTCTTGGCTAAGCCCCTCCTGGGAGATTCCTTCCTGCTCAATCATTTGTTGGGAAGGGCCCTCATGAGCGCGAACCTCCTCCTGAGTGGCTGCTTCTTGATCATTCTTCTGTAGAAGATGAGCTTCCTGAGTGTCCATCTCTTGATCGGGTGCATTCTCAACTTCCATGGGTTGAGGTGCTGCTTTCAGTGTCAATGATTCCTGATTTTCCATCTCTTGTGGGTGAGCTTCTGAATTTTGCAACTCTAGAGATTGTAATTCTGAAGTTTGTATCTCTTGAAATGGTGGTGCTTCTGAAGTTTGCACATCTTCAGATGGTGGAGCTTCTGAAGTTTGGATTAATTGAGATAGAGGAGCTTCTGAAGTACTCATCTCATGAGATGACGGTGGTGCTTCTGAAGTTTGTATTTCATGAGATGATGGTGCTTCTGAAGTTTGGATTACTTGAGATAGAGGAGCTTCTGAAGTTTGCATCTCATGAGATGACGCTGGCACTTCTGAAGTTTGCATCTCTTGAGATGATGCTGCTTGAGTATTAGTCTCGTAAGAGATATCTTCATGTACGTGCATCTCCCGAGTCATCCCTTGATGATCAAATCCATTATGTTGCATCTCATGCAGAGCCATTTCATGTGGATGTACCTCTTGATAATTAACTTCTGAATGAGCCACTTGAGAGTTCATCACTTGATAGCCTGTCTCTTGAGGATGAATTTCATTGGAAGGTGCTTCGTGAGAGTGTCCATCATGATGTCCATGCAAGTGAATGTTCATCATTTCCTGTCCTTCCGCATACGCTTGCAGACGTAGATGTGGTGGTACCACGTAATCTTCAAACAGCTCATGTATACCATCATCAACAATCTTGATCCACATATCAGCATCCTCCCCAAAGATTCTAGAGAAGCTAAACTCAACAAGCTTCATTTTGAACCTCGGATCCATGACCACTGCAACTGCCAGAATAAGGAAACATTCCCTCCAATACTTGTCAAATTTTTCTTTGAGAGGTTTGCTCAGGTTACTCACAAAGGGGTCCAGGCTCATGCTTGCATGCGTCAACTCTAGCTGAATTTTGGATACTTCATGGTACAATACATTTGCAGGAGGATATGGACGAGTCATTAAAATATTAGCTGCGTCATAAAAAAGCTTCAGGTACGTCAAGAGAACTTCCACCTGCTTCCAGTCCTCAATCGATGGATTTATTTTGTAAACAGGATCAGAAGTATCTAGACAGGCAAACACCTCCTTTAATTCACAGGCAGCTACCAGCATATGATAAGTTGTATTCCACTTGCTCTGGTCATCTATTATAAGTTCTTTCGTGCTAGGGACTTGAAGTTGCTGCCTAAGCTCATTAAACTTCTCATCATGAGCATCTGAAGTTTTCACATACTTCACACTTTCACGGATTCTCCTAATAGTATCACCCATTGACCCAAGCACATCCTGAGCAAGACGATTTAGAACACGTGCATAGCAATTCCCTTTCAGTAACTGAGCATTAAGTGCAAAAGGGTTCCTCACATTTAGGAGGCCTCTGAGATTCCCAATCATTATTTCATTAGCAAAGGACTGGTCAAGAGTGAGGGTGAATAGTTTATCATCCAAATGCCAATCAGACAGGCAAGATACAACAGCTTGGTTGAAGGCATAATCTGAATCAGGGAAAGGTAGCATGACAACATTCAGAAGCCGACGATGCAAGGTCCAATCAGAATCAAGAAAGTGTCCCATCATGTAAGCATAGCCTATACTTTGGTTTGACATGCCCAAATCCACTGAAAGGCTAACTCTTCCAGGCATTCCACTGATGACATTTAAAAGATTCTGCTTTTCCCTAAGGTAAAGTGCCACAATTTCTCCTTGAATGGTGTTGAAACTAACCATATTGTACTGAGGATGAAGGGTCCTGACAAATTCAATAAAAGCAGGATGTTCCACAATATTGAGAGGATAATCATGCTGTATGATCATTTTAGCCATCTCTTGCGTACAACGATCCTGATCAAATGGAATGCCAGGCCATCCCGGACTAGCTCTATAACGCTTTTTGGGTGGCTCTGACTTTGTGCCTGGCGTCAATGAAGACTGCTCATTTCTCTGCCGGCTCACCGGACAGATTCCCAATGCGATATGCCGCTTAAGGTGGCTGGTCCCAGCAAGCTTAGAACCAGTAATATAAGCAAAAGACTTCTTGCACTGCTTACAACAAGCCCTCATACAACCAGCTCCAACAGTTTCTATAGTGAAATGTTCCCACACAATCGACTTCTTTCTTCTACGCTTACTAGACTGCTCGTCCGTAGTCTGCACCTCATTATTATGATTATTAATATCACCAGTAACTACGGGTACAATTGCGGAGCTTGGAGTGTTAGGGGCATCAGCATCAATTTCCATATCCACGGCAAAGTATACTCTGCAATATTTGAGCAACAATCAAACTTAACCACTAAAAAGTGGACAAGCAATGTGACCATAACTAACAAGTCTATAATGGCAGAAACAAACAGAAACTTAAGCCCAGGCCATTGAAACAAGCCCAATGGACACACAAATAACATAAAGTTAAGCACTTCATAATACTGACATGTTCTTGATGCTGCTATACTTTAAAATGGGACCCTTTTGGCAGCTAAGAATAAACAGAGTATTCAAACCACTTCCAGAAGCGACGTAACAATTCAAGCAATCAAAGACTACTGAAATTAAACACAGAAAAGAAGAACCAAGCTGAGTATCTACCACTAATTCTCACATATTCTATGTGTCAAGTGGAGTGCAATAATAATAAGAGCAAAAATATTTCGTGAAACATAAAAATAATAACAAAACGACATAGAATAAACATATAAACATAAACAACCCATGAAATAAAAAAAGACATCGTATCAAAAAGATCTAAACCAATGAATGAATCAATTAACATGTAAATGGCAAAAGGAAAAAAAAAAGTAAACCTTTATAATCAGATCCGAAGCAAAAGAGCTGAATTCTAAAACCCAGTATTTAATTCCTAAAAAAAAAGAATAGGGTTTAACAAAACCCAAAAATTGGAAATTTTTATTCCGGATAAAAAAAAGAGAAAAATTTGAACAAAAACTGGAGGTAGAAGATGAAGTTTAATGGGCTTGTAAAGTTTAGAGCTTTAATTGAAGCTTGGAGCTCTGAGTGAAAAAACAAGAAGCGGGAAAAAGTACAGAAAATAAGAAACCCTAATTGGACCGAGGCTAAGGCTGGAGAAAACCTCGAGGCCTTCTTTTCATATTTATAT
>CANYCX010259991.1:0-10754 GCA_948193385.1 Breynia disticha f. nivosa
AATAAAAAAATAAGTTTTCATGTTTTTATGTTGTTCCTAAAATGTATGCATTTTTATCTAATACTTATTTTAATTTAAAAATAATTTTGTATGTTTAAAAATCAAAATATTTTTCAATAATAAAATTAATATAAAGCGTAAATTTAAATGTGTTATACATACATACATACAGACATATATACATACATACATGCATGCATGCATACATACATACATACATACATAGATACATACATACATACATACATACCTATAAAATTAATGATTTTTGTTATTTTTGTGAATTTTGAAATTTTATTCATTGATAGATTTATGTAGAAACATATGACTGTATTTAAATTATTTTTATAAAATAAATTTAAAGAACACATGTGTTTTATTTTTCATTAATCAAATACTAATTTTTAGTGTTCTATATTGATGTTTAGAGAAAACATATTTCTTTTTATTTTTCTGGTGTTGATCGACAATGGTGTTCTTTTGTTGATGCATTTCTATTTTTTCGTACGATTATCCCAGTAAAATGATGCTTCTTATATGTGTTCTTCTTTTTTCGTGGTTGATCTGTTCTTTGTCTTTGTTTTTTCTTTTGTGATGAACCTAGCTTTTTCAATGATTTTTGGTGTTTGATTGATAGAGTGAGATGACTTGGTTTGTAGGTTGAAGAATTTTCTTTGCATTTTAATTATGTTATTTGATTTTAATTGATTGCTTAATTGTAGGATCAATTTTGGACAGTGACAGATCCAACATAGAACAAAGTTCACTCAATTCCACCTTAAACTTACTGATTTCTTTAAATATGATCTATTAAAAGATTTGACTACTATATCAACTGAGTTAAAAGATTTGACTAATATACCATCTTATTTAAATAAACAAAATGACACAATATAATTTAATTTTTTTATGAAAGATTTTGCATACTTCATCTTCTCTCACCAACCTTTCAGTTACCTCTTTCTTCTTGCTACCACTGAATCTCCTCTAACAAAACCTTCACCACGCCACTCTCATCTGCTCTCTCCTACACCATTGCTCCTCCTCTCATCAGGTCAGTCACACTCCAGATCATGTCTGGAACTAAAACACCACTCGACAATTTATTTAACACCGTTGATGCCATATATCGTAGCAAGAGTTTCTAAACCACATCCAACAAAACTAAGATGAAAATAACAAAACAGAGATGAGAGTTGATCAAGATAACAAAACTGAGATGAGAATTGACGAAGATAGTGAAATTAATTCAACTTCTCTTGATAAGGAATTGGAAAATCGTGAAAAGTTAATTGAGCTAAGTTTCAGTTTCAAATCAGGATCATTTAGAAACAAATAACAGCTTCAGAGGGTGGGTTCTTTCGAAAAAGGTTATATTAGATAATATTAGACTTATAGCTATGCAGTTCTTCTCTTATATGGATTAAATCGTGTATTTTTGCATAAAATCAAACTATGCAATGCAACTTAAGGTGAAAAGAAAAACAATAAGTGGAGATAGGTTTATTCTTTTGTTTATTTATAGCTTTTTTGTTGTTATTTGATCGGTTTTAGGAGATAATTTACTTTTTTTGTTTCTGATTTGTAGGATGGAGATAGGTTTTGGAGAATGGTTGAGTGTTACTCATTTGGCAATTGGGAATTAGGGTTTCACTGTTTATATGTTATAACTTAACAATAAGTGGACTAAAAGTTGATAAAAAAAATATGTAAATGGAGATGTAGAGAAAACAGTTCTTATATTTTTATATTTTTTTGTGAAAATATTTTGAAAAAAATTAAATATGCATCAGTTGAAATAATTCTACAAATCGACAATAAGTTGACCTCATTGTGACAACTTATAGAAAAAATATAAAAAATATTATGAAAAAATTTAAATATGATTTTGATGACTTTTTGTCGATTATTTGCTACAGTTTAACAATAAGTAGACTAGAAGTTGACAAACATAAAAAGTATGTAAATAGACACGTAGTGAAAGTAATTCCTATATTTTATATATTTTTTGATGAAAAATATTATGAAAAAAATTAAATATGTATCATTTGAAATAAACCTATAAATCAACAATAAGTTGACCTCAATGTGAAAATTTTTAGAAAAAATATAAAAAATATTATGAAAAAATTAAATATGATTTTGGTGATGAATGTTATTGTTTTTGGATTAATTTGGTTTGAGAATAGAGGTTTTGTGAGAGGTTTTAATGCTTTTAAATTGGATTGTGTTTTGAATTGGAATGATTTTGTGGAGAATCTTACCAAATTTGATCTATATATAATGCGACAATACAGGAAAGAAAATTATTATAGATGACATTGTTGGTATTTGTTTTCTAAAATGGTATATATGGAAAGATGGTATTTTAAAAATAGTAATCCTATAAATTGACCTCCAGCATGAAACTATACGGGGTGCACCAAGTCGGGTTTGTAACACCTTTACACTCTTATAGTTTAATTTTTACAAAAATGCATGCATGATAGACTTATTTAAAAAATACACACATTTTTAAATGTGATTAATTTAATGCCCAATTTATTAGTAAGGATTAAAAAAAATTATAAAAGAATTTAATCCATACTTTCTCTCCTCTAATCTCTTTTTCTCTCTTCTAACTCCGCTTTTATTTTTTATTCTACAAATTTTTAATTCTACGTTTTATCCTTAATTTTTTTTTAATTCTACAGATTTTATGTTCTTATTTTTTATTTATTTTTCTCTTTTCTTTTATTTTATTAATCTTTTAATTTAATTTGTTCAATTAAGTTCAAAAAAGTTCATGAGTTTAAATAGTTGATATTTTTTTATTTTTATTCATTTTAATTTAGTTTTATACTATTTATTAAAAATCATTCAATTTAGTTCGCATTAGTTTAAAATTGTTAATGAAATGATCAATAATGTTCTTTTATCTTAAAAATCTCATTTATGTACATGCTCTATTAAGAAATGTTCAAATTACATCAATTATGTTTAATTTTGATCATTTATGTTCAATATCGTATTTAACATGCTGCATAATGTCCAAAATATTTTGTCCAGAACGAATATTTAACATCCTGTGCAATGTCCAAATAAGTACAAATTTAATTAGTTAGACATGTAAGGTCCAAGAAACTTCTAGAAAAGGGGGATTGAATAGAAGTTTCAAGAATGGTTGAAATTTCAAACTTTTTCGCAAACAAAAACGTTGGTGCAAAGAAAAAATAAAGAGACACAAGATTTAGAGTGGTTCGGTGAAGAACACCTACTCTACTACCTAAGCTCTTACTTGGGATTTTCAACAATCCACTATATCACTTGGTACACTTGATTTTTGCCTCAAGTAGGGCTTACACAATCTGATTTCCAGCTCAAATCAAACCTCACACTCTCTACTAGTTCGCTCTAGAAGACTCTTTTAGGTAGAACACAAGAACACTTAAGAACACAAGAGAAAATTAGGAGCTCTAGGTTGAATAACAAAGATGAATGCTTGTGTTAACCTCTCTCTTCTCTCCTTGCTTCTATTTATATGTCCTCTTGTGTTTTTGCCCGTTGTAATTTGTCTTGGTTACTTTAAGTTGCCTTTTTCAAATCAACTCGTGTCACTGTCAGCCATTCCAGTCGACTAGTTTACTCTGCACTCGAGCATTTGAACCTTCAAGTCGACTGGAAAACCCAGTCGACTGGTTTACACTCCAGCAACATCTAACATTTCAAAAAGCCCGACCTCTAGTCGACTGGTCTCCAGTCCAGTCGATAGTCTGTCCTGCAAAACAAATCAGTCGACTAACAAACACATAAGTCGACTTACCTGCACTTGAATTTAAATTTGAAATCTTTAAAAAGTTGTCCTTTGATCTTCCTACATCATTGTGAAGATTTCTGTTCTATTTTGGCGGCAGAGGTCTGAATCAGTCGACTGGTTTCCTTCCCAATCGACTGGTTTGGGGCTGTGGTCCCCAAACTAGTTGTTGCTAGCCTCCTTGTTGATTTTTCAGAACTCCAGTCGACTGATATCTATACCAGTTGACTGGTACCACCCAGATTTCCTTTACTTGACTGTTTTTCTCCTTACTCAAGTCTTTCCTCACTTAGGCAAAGAGATTCCACATTCTGTCCCCAGTGTGGTGATCTTGCCAGCCTCACCTTATAAACATAAGAGTACGGTTGGATACACTAACGTGTATAATAAAAAACTCTTTAACCCTAGAAAAACAAGTAGGGTGAATCCATCTGGATTCAGTCCACCTTTAGGGTACCCACCAGACATGACTCATACAAATCCCACCAATTCTGGTGTTCCGACTAGTGCAAATCCTCAAGGATATCCACCTCCAACTATGCTGAACCCATCGATGGGACATGTTCCAAATCCTGTGTTTCAAGGAGCTGCAACTGCTGCCCAGGTCTCTGCGACAGGGACTTAGAACCCAGTTCCTCCAGCCTATCCTCCCGTGAACCCAACGAGTGCGCCTTACACGACTCCATTCTTTGGAGCTGGCGCGAGCACTTTAGGATTTGATACTGTTCTGCCTACCGCAACGAATGCTAACCCCTATGGAAACCTCAATGGAGGGAACCAAAATATTCATGGGGTCACTCAAGAACAACTGGCTAACATGATTGAGCGAATCTATGGTCCTCAATTAGATCGAATTAATCGTCCTGCTTATAGAAAACTTTACCTCGATTACATTGACAGGGACTACCCTTTTCCAAGAGGATATAAGGTGCCAAAATTCACTCTATTTTTTGGCGACAAAAAAATGTCTATAATCAAGCATGTGGCTTGATTCACATTGTAGTGTGGAGAAGTTTTAGGAGATGATCTCTTAAAACTCATGTTGTTCCCAAGCTCGCCGACGGGAATAACTTTCAATTGGTATATAAATCTTCAACCAAACTCTGTGTTTTCTTGATGGGACATGCAGAGTATTTTCCAAGATCAGTTCGCGTGGGGAGATCCTGACACATCTGTTGCAAATCTCGCATGGTTGAAACAGAAACTCGACAAATCTGCTGAAGAATTTTTGTATCGCTTTAGACAGGCGAGATTTATATGCCAAGCAACACCCCAAAGAGTGAATTTTTACAATTCACTCAGGATGGCCTTGATTTCGAACTCAAGAAAAGTTCGAAGGTTTTAAATTCCAGGACCTTTATAAACTCACTGAGCGTGCATCACGTTTTGAGAATATTCTTAAAGAAGAGAATGTTCGTAATGCTATGTATATGGGAAGTTATAGCGAAGATATACATCACATAATGAATCATGCGAATGATGACATGGAAGTCAACATTGCAGAATTTATGAAAGGGAAGCCATTTGTGTGCGAGCCCTTGATTAAGAAAAATACCCAAGCTCGAAAGGGGTTAAGTCTAAGGAAAAATGCAAGTATTCGTTTGACTTGGATACAATTGATTCACAGTTTGATTGGATATTAGCTAATAAAAGACTAGTGTTGAAAGGCGAATATAAATTTCCTTCCTTGGATGAGTTGAAAGGGAAGAAATTTTGTAAATGGCATACATCTTACACTCACTCAACCAATAATTGCGTAGTTTTTTGCAATTGAATTCAGGATTTAGTTAAGTCAAAGGAAATAACATTTTCTAATTTGAAAGATATTATGGAAGTGGATGAAAATCCATTCATTGATTCAAAATGTATGCTAATAGAAAATGTTTCTGTTTTGCAGCAGTGCATTCTATTGGCAACGAGACCCAGATCTCCAATGAGGTGTTTGATCACATCAATCAAATAGGAGTTTTGGGGTGGCCGATGTTCGCTGAGGACATCTCACACAAATGCAGGTGGCATCTAACTAACCTGCATACTATCGATCATTGTGCTTGGTTTAAGGAGTTCTTATATGAGCACAAATATTACAGTTTGTATGACCTTTCCAATCAAGAAGAGGTTTCTCTCGCTCTGAGCCAGCCTGGGGCTGAAGGGTTCAAAGTCAGGTACCCTTGGCAGAATCCTTTCATCAAGGGTTCCTTACCTCACCTTCATTTCGAGAACTACCGCACCAAGGTCATCGAGAAGAGGCGCGTAGAGAAGGAGGAAGAGGCAATCAAGGAAAAGATGTTGCTCTTCCAAGATAATCAACGAATGCAAGCAACCTTCACTTGGAGAAGATCTCTGAAGGTAGAGCGCGTGAGGAAAGAATGCTGCCTGCGATGCACCTGCTAGCATTTCTTCAGCGTCATAAGGAGGCCTGCTCCTTACAAAAGGAATGATAGCTCGCAAGGCTTGAAAGGGCATCACTTTGATTATGACCCTTTCCAGCCCAAGGGGAAGCAGGTCATGATGGTGTCCCAGACTCGATCGAAGGTAAAAGAAGGTCTGAGGTTTGTCAATAAAACATCCTGTTCTAATTAGCCTATAATCACTTTACTTACCTTTTCTTATACGTATCAATTTAAAACTGTTTCTTCAATACATGTTTTCATATTCAATAAGCAATTTTGTATAGGTGTTTATTTCATCATATCTTTATCAGTATATTTGAATTACAGCTTAATTGTAAACTAGTCAGAATATAGATCGTTTTAGTCAACACACCCATGGGTTAAGCCTTGTGTTGATCTAATACGCCCTCTATTCTATACAACAAAAAGTTCATACATTTACGTAAAACTTGTGCATCACAGCTGTATCCAGTCATATACCCAAATACTCATAATCCTGTAAGCAATATAAATCATATCAAAGTTCTCAAGCAATATCAACCTATTTCTATCAACATACACCTTAACAACCATATCAATCATAGGCAAACATCAAATGCAAACTCAATCTTTTTCTTCATCTGATATAGAGGAGGGGTATACTTCTCAGCAAACTTTCTCAATAAATCATCACAAGTCAATATCGGAGGATCATTCTTACTGTTTGGAACTGATTCCCACAATTCTAGGCTGCTTTCTCTAACAGAGATGTAGTATACCTCAGTTTCTACTCAGGAGTACATCTCATACGCGTAAGGATACGCTCTGTATGTCTCAACCAGTCATCTGCCTCTGATGGATCAGAAGTGCCCTCAAAAGTTTTCACCCCTGCTTCCTAACCTCAGAAAAATTTTTATCAATATTGAGATTCTAGCTACTTGAAGCTCTCGTCTAATCTCGCATCATTTTCTGCATCATCTCCCAGAACGAAGCATATGCAGGATCGTATGGAGGTATAGGTATAGTAGACTGTGCTGCAGGCTGTGCAGGCTGCTCAGGAAGTAATGGGGCTGACCCCTGTCCCTCTACTGACTCTCTGGACTCAGTTGTACTATGATCAGGTGATACGTCGTCTATCGGCTCCATCTGTTATAAAAATCAAGTTCAAATTCATTTAGCTTTCAAAACATGATGCATAAAACAATTTTAGCACAGTCCGTAGAGAATTTAATTCCTGCTCTGATACCACTAAATGTGAGACTCAATTTTTAAAATCATTTATCCTGATAAACCATATTCTTTTAATAATACTAATAAATCAGAGTGAAAACAGAGGAGAGAGAAAATGAAATATTCATTTCATAAACAAACTCGGCCCAAACTATTCAAATCATAAAATATTTTACATCGAAACAAAATTAAGTTTGAAAACATTTCAAACTCAAAAGATGAATATTTACAAAATATGTACAAACATGTACAATCTCAAAAGTGGAAGCACAAAAAAACAGATGTATAGAGCTCAACCTCTAACAACAGCTATCTGTGATAGAAGATCACGACAGCTCTGATCTAGCGGTAGCTATCTGCGTCCTGCGCATCATTTAAATAATTTACACAATGGTGAGTATTTAACAATACTCACTAAGTCTCATACTCTATAATTGATTCTTACTATTAAAATGACTGCAAGGAAAATCAATATCCTAGTCTGAGATATGATCTTCCTATAATCTAATCAAATAACTCAATCATTTATACTTCTGTCATCATATACAATTTCAATCACATAAGGTTCACATTAGCGCATATTATCAGTCCAATCTCAAATAGACAATAATACTCATATACTTATTTTCATTTATCACTAAGAATCAAACATCAGTATGCGAATAAAACATCAGAGCAATATCCAGTGTTCATAAGAACAGTACAATTATGAACATAATGTGACACCCAAATTCGACTATCACCTTATGTGTTATATTAAACCTTCCAAGATGATAATCGGACTCAGACATCAAATATTTGAAAATAGCAAGTGAAGAACACAAATTTAGGAAATTATATATTCATTTCTTACAATGTAACTTTACAAAGTTAAGAAGGAAATTTTCCAAAACCAACCAAGGTACAAAACGTTTGGGGTTATGAAAGAAAAGGAATCTATCCAATCCCATTTCAATTATAACCACAACAAAAGAAAGTATGCACTGTCATGTTAAATAAAAAAACATGTATGACATAAAACAAAAATTCATCCTTGTGCACAGCCCACTTCAATTCTTCGATCTCTGGCGTCGGAGTCGGAATCAAGCAGTTATCTACCCTTTTCATCAAAAAGAGAATCCCCTCAAGTCCCTGCCCACACGGAAGACATAAAACGCAGTGAGTCACGAGACTCAGTAAACAACACTTACCAAAATGGACAACTTACCCTATTTTCATTTAATCATGCATATTCAATTCTTAGCAAACACAACACCACAGTCAATCAGATAATCTCCTTCGATAATCACATCACAATCAGAATATCAAACTCATACAATTTCAAACTATAAACCATACATAAGCTTCTTCAAAAGGCAGAAAATCAAAGATCTACGCGTGATCATCCCGGAAGTACGCGGAGTGGTAGACAACTACGCATTGTCGTGGCCACTCCGCGTAGTCTTGGTACAATTAGACGCGTGGACGTGGCTGAAGTACGCGTGATCACAGCGACTGCACATACTTAGCTGCCACCACGTGTGGATCTCTGGTTTCCTGCATGAAACTTTCAACAAAACATACCACATATTTGCTAACACTTTACCTATCACAAATCAATATACCATCTAACTCACCAACCAATATATTTCTTGCAATTACTCACATAGGCACAGGCAAACAACCTATGATCATTTAGCCATATATCAACAACCATCTTATTGAGCAATTAACAACTTCCCAAGCACATCCATTCATAAATTACATAAGATCATAGAAATGTTTACATTCATATTCAAATGGCATAGTTACCCCTAAACTCATAATTCATACAATACTTCACAATATAATAGATTCATCATTTCCAAAGTATACCATTCATGGCATTCGTTCCTTAATTCAAATGATCAATCTCATCATTCATGCATATATTCATGTGATCACATTAGATGCGACACAATGGTTTTAATTCATGACCTCTAATGCATTTCAATGTAAACACTTATGATCTCACACTTGAGTTTTTAATTTACGCCCTTTCGTGACCATTTCTTTTGACATTTGCAAACGGACCTCATCGGCTGGGAGTGTGTGGTCATAAAGTACTATGGACCATATATTTTATGCCCTTACTTGCCTGAATATTGCCCTTACTTGGCCTGGCATGCTTGAACACTATTAAGTGAACCGAGATTTCCACTGTGCTGCGATAAAGTATGTGATATATACTAACCGTAATTTATGCTCCCAAGAGCCATAACCACTTCCTCAATTCAATTGTCACTAAGAGCTGTCATTTACTTTCATTTTTGCTTCTTAAAAGTTCTATATGCATGCATGTCATAAGCAATATTCACATAACCAAATCATGCATCATTATCTTATTCAAGCCATGTTGTACATCCAAGACACATTCAACAACCAGAATGTTCAAAATAACTTCACCTAATTATTACACCTATCCAAAAACATGAGAACACACTCATCATATCAAAAAGGACATTCCAAGCTACATCATTACACCAATCCTATACAAATCACACAATCATCAATCTAGCATCAAATCAACATGCTTCATAGTCAAATATCAACACATAATCTCACAAGCCACACACATATTCCTTCAAGAAAAACATATAACCCAAGGGAAAGTTGCATTCATGTTGCTTACCTTGCAAGCAACGTCTAATGACCCGGTTAGGAACCTCCCTCACCGTGACTTTGGCCTCCTATTAAACAAATCATGAGTTTACATTAACCTCATATGCATGAAACTATGCAAGACAAAAAATTAACGATGTTCTTATGCTTATGTACTTAAATGACCCCATTTTTCTTCCTTTATGCCCTCTCTCATTAATGTTCTACACCTACCTTTCACATAACCTATTCCTTTCCTTTTTACCAACCACCTTTAATGCTTCTCACAGATTTGTTTAGGTATGTTTTTACGATTTCTACCATCCACCACATGCTATTTATCCTAGTTCTTAAATCCTTCCTTCCAAAACCCTACACACTTTCCTACCCTCATTCCAAACTCTCTCGTCATCTAACACCCAATTAAATTGACTATCAAAATGCCATCAATAGGGCCCAAAGAAACTTACCTAAGCAATGAAACTCAAAAAAGGACTTTGGTTTGGAAAACCCAAACTTTTCAAGGTTTGCCTTCTAACTCCAATTTTGGACATCTAAAACACGATTTAACACAAAAAATGGTTACCACTGGATAATATACATGTTAAGCTTTCCAATGAGCTATCATTTGCTCAAATCAAAGATCAAACGAAAGAGATTTATGGTCGAAAAGTTAGGGTTAGAACCAAAAACGTGATTTACATAATTCACACAAGAAAACTTACCGATATTTGTCCATA
>CANYCX010260019.1:0-15531 GCA_948193385.1 Breynia disticha f. nivosa
CAACCTCAAAGACACGAACACTGCATATAACCAATTAACCACCTAAAGACATGCTAAACTAGAAACCACAAAAATTACAAAGTTCTTCATCAATATCCTCAAAAACCTCAAAAAGAACTGCAACTTCATCAACAAATATAAGAAAAGTTCTCAACGTTCACTATCAATAAACTTAAAGAAACAAACTTTAACAGTAAAACCCAAAAAGAAGACAAACCTCAGGTGCTAAAACATAAGATTACCTCAATCCAAGGCAATAAGTGACAATTTTAATGTTGTTTAAATTTTCTTGTGAGAGATGCACTTTAAGATCTGTTTGTTCTTTAAGTACTTTTAATTGTTCTATGCTTAGTTTCTCCAAGTTGGGAGGTGTTAAGCTTTGATTTTCCATGCTTCTGGCCTCTGGGTTTTGATAATGACATTAGATTTTGAGTTTTTAGTTCTTGTTATTGAGAATGGTGAGAATGCGTGTGCGTTTTTGTAAATGGTGAGAATTCTTATTTTAAAATAGAGTTGTTTTTAAAGAGTATGATTGGAGACATAATTTAATTTGACTCTTTTTTATTATTTAAAATCTCTATTTAATTTAAATTTATCAATAATTATAAAGAGAAGCATTGGAGTTGCTCTAAGACCCATGAAATGTACCACGCAATTTCATTAATCGCAATGCAAATCACGCCACAAAATGTAGCAAAAGACATACAATTTTCGATTTTAGTTTATGTCATAATCATTTAGAGAAATTGTGTATTCAGTCTAATTAAAACTCATGTTATCATGGAATCGTTCCATGAACAATAATATTGTTTTATTAAGTTACTTTAGACTAAGAACTCAAGTATTAAACAAGGGTGATTAACGATCTTGCTCTTAAAGTCTTTGCTTTTATTAATAAGACTCATGTTTTCAAAGAATGAAATAATGACAAATAATCTAGTTGTTAAAACCTTAATTACATGTTTTTCAGTTTGTTTCATCAAATGAATAAGTCAATCTTTCATTCAACTATATTCTTGTTTAACTCCTTATTAACATAGATAACATGTACAATAGTTAAGATATAAATTAAACATACCATTAATTCACATACCATTAATTGGAATTCAAAATTCAATTCATAAAATAGGAAATCAAAATCAATAAGGAATCACATATATGAATTCAGCAACATAATCAAATGACAATACTAGACCAATAATGATTTGTATTTAATTAATCAATCTTATCTAGATTAAAACAAACAAGTTTCCAGTTTTATCCAAACTGAATTCGGCACAAGCTTTAACTATGTGTACATGCTATTAAAAAATCTAAATTACATGCTATTAAAAAATCTTACTTTTGGTATTTAATTAAGTTTAAATATGTTATTAAAACTACATTTTTCTTTCTTATGTCAACTTGATTAAAACACATCTAAAGTATAAATTTTTAGCTTAAAAATCCGAGCTTGAACTAAACTAACTATATGCAAAAAGTTTAAACTAAAGGTCTCGCTCTATTCATACTAGCTAAACAATTTTATGTTAAAAGGTCAAATCTTTAGCTTGCATAAATCAAATCACAATGATTAATTTAGCATGACTCTAATATTATTGTTGCGATTTTTTTTCTTTACTATTTCATATAATAAGAGTGTTTGCACAACAATGTATTCAGCTTATAGCTACACTAACGAACAAAAGATCAATAAGAAATAATAAATGTTTTTTGCAGTTTATATTATACTTCATAATTTCCGTACGAAGAAAAAACCTATCAATAATTAAAGTCTGTTGGAATGAGTTTGTCACACAATCCAGAAATAAACACTTATTTTTCTGTGCAACTGCGAAAGTTATCATATCCTCAAACCCTCTATAGTAACCTCACTAGTCTTGTGCCTATCCTCTTTTATCTCTCTTTTATCTTAAATACACTCTCCCACCCAACAACACTTCACAGAATTATGTTCTTTCAATTTTGAGATGGGGAGAGGGAAAGTTCAGATTAAGAGGATTGATAACATCAGCAACAGGCAAGTCACCTTCTCCAAGAGGAAAAATGGGATCCTTAAAAAAACTAAGGAGATTACCACTTTGTGTGAATGTCAAGTTTCTCTAATTATCTTTAACAGCTCTGACAAGCTAGTTAGTAATTGGTGCAGTGACGACACCTCGTATGTTTATATATATATATAATAATTCTTTAGCTATATTAATTAATTCGTTGTCGTTTCAAAAGTTTAACTGAAATTTTGTGTTCATGAAATGATCTTGACAGATTGGAGAGCATCCTGGATCTGTACCATAAGAAAAACGAGCATGGTGTTAAGCTTTGGGATGCCAAACATGAGGTGGGTTCTTCTTCATATCCATTGAGGTTTTCTTTTAAAGCTCAGATTGTAGAACGTAAAAACCTGAGGATAATTGCATGTTCTCCTTCCTTCTTAATTACTATAAATATCATATAAGCTTGGCTTCTATGAATAGATCAAGTGGTGTGATAAGGTCTGGTTGTCATGTCTGCAGCTTATTATTTTCAGCTGACATGAAAATGGAATAATAAGTTACATGAAACAACAGATCTGGTACAAAAATGTTTTCGTGTGCCTTCCTTTTCTTTGCAAAATTTGGAAAAGTGAACTAGTTCCTTATCCGGGTGATCTGATCTAGGGTTCTGAAAATTTATCTACTTTTTTATTTCATTTGGGGCGAATCTTGTTGTCTGATGTGTAATATAGGTTTTGTGGAGTGATCTACTCTTAGACAGCATGTCATTTCCTGAATCCTGGTTTCTTAAATGTAACCATTTCTTCATTTTTTACTTGTTGAAAATTGCAGAAGCTGAGTAAAGAGATCGACAGGATCAAGAAAGAGAATGATAGCATGCAAGCTGATCTCAAGTATGTATAATTAAATATATATTTGAGAAATGATTGAACATTCTTTGACCCATATGGTTTAGGTTAAAATTGCCCACAAGTTCAATTAATTAAAATATGAATGTAAATATTTGCAGACACCTGAAAGGAGAAGACATCCAAAGTTTACAACCACACGAATTATACAATATGGAGAAAGTTATTGAAGATGGTCTTACAAAGATTGGGAAGCATAAGGTTAGTTTAATATAGTGGCACTATATATTCCTTATTATATTTATAATAAATTTAACTTTTATGTCTAATTTGGTATTTTTTTTGGGAACAGATGGAGTACCACAAGATGTTGGAGAGAAATGTATGCATTTGAAATTAACCACAAAATTACATAAAATTATTGAATATCATCTTCGTTTTGAATTTAACCTGGACTGATCATATGCAAAAAAAAAAAAAAGAGAAAGACTTTGCCTTATAATTATTATACTGTCGTAATTAAATTCAACTTCAAATTACTCAGGTGAAGATCCTGGAAGGTGTGAATCAAGAACTGTATTATCTTCAGGTAATTCCAATATAATATTCTATTTTTGTGCTTCCTAGTATGAAGTTTTCTCAGATTAAAACACACTTGTATTTCTTTAAAAACCAAATGTTGTTAATCAAATCTTGGGTGTAATAAACTGAACAAAATTGAATATATAATGTAATTGATGTTAAAGTCTATGAGATTGTGCACATATATATGTGTGAGATTATAAAACATACATGTTGTGAACCCTCTAATACAAAATTAGTTAACTTTTATAAAACTCACAATCCATATCACTGTAAATCACTTAATATTTTAACTTATTCGATGTGGAATATATTCCCGATAATTGATATGTTTGATGGATGTTTTTTTTTGTATGTGCAGCAACAAAGAGAGATGCAAAATGCTTATCCTCACATACCCATCTCCTACAGAGTGCCGCCTAAGCAAGCAGATTTTCAAGGCTCTATGCATTGATTACATAATATAATTATGTACGATACTCACTATATAGCAATTTAAGTACCATGAACGCTAGTTTCTGCTTGATAAATGTCAATAAGTTGTGTTGTACTCAACTTATAATATATTTGTAACTAAGTAAACCACTCTTTATACATTGGTTTTTCTAAAAGTCGATGGAGCCGTACGTATGTGAGTTTATAAATAAAACAAAACACTTCGATATAAAATCAATTGACTTGTATAAAACTTACAAACTTCAACATTATATAGTCTGTTAGATGGGGATCAACGTAACTAAATTGACGGATATGAATGCCAGTTAGGTTGCAAAATGAAACTAGAGAAGTGCATAATTCAAAAATTGCTGTTTCTAATGGGATGGGTTGAGGCATTTTCTTTAGTTGCCATTTCCATATCGATTTTAGGTAAACCAAGTTAGCAGAAAAGAAAGAAAACAATTAGGTGTAGTCCATATATGGTGTACAATAGCCCAAGCACATGCAAGCAATTAACTTGAGTTTGTCCACAACCCAGAAAAAACCTTCTCTTTCTGTTGCACCAGAAAGGAACCGTATCTCAATTCCCTTAATAGCAACACAACCCCATCTCACTTCTTTCATATAATTTCTCTTTTTCTGCTCCATTTCACCTTCTTCATAGCTAGGGTAGAGAGAAATGGGGAGAGGAAAGATCGAGATAAAGAAAATCGACAACGTCACACAAAGGAAAGTCACATTCGCAAAGAGGCACAAAGGACTTCAAAAGAAAGCTAATGAGCTAAGCAATTTGTGCGATGCTCAAGTCTCTCTCGTTGTATTAGACAGCTCCGGGAAGATGCAAAGCTGGTGTAGTGAAAAAACAACGTATTTTACGACTATTCCTTCATCTTTACTATCTTTGTTAAAACTAACTTCATAGATTTTGTTTTTGTTTTTTCGGATAAAGTTCATCGACTTTGTTGATTGTTGGTTGTTTAAGGTTTGAGAAAATCCTGGAACACTATCACGACAAGAAGGGGAGTAGTGAGAGAATTTGGGATGCTAAACACCAGGTGTGTATTTTTTGTGTGATCCTAAACACTTGATTGAATGATGAAATTTGGGCTGTAAAAACCTAATAACTAGAGTAGACATAATGCATGTAAACCTACCTTTTTCTTGCAAAATTCAGAAAAAATGTTTAACACATGGAATATTATGTCATGTCTAGTAACAGATCTCGAAACAAAAATTTTGTGTAAACCTTCCTTTTTCTTGCAAAATTCAGAAGAAAAAAAAGTTGCTTCCAGTAATGTTAGGTTCATTACATCTCCTATTGGTTAAATCCAGGCTTCTGCACTCTTTTCTTATTTATTATGAAGAAAAAGTTATAATCTACCAAGCAATTCATGTTTAGGGAAGAGACCGTGCATTATCCTGGATTTTTTTGATGTTTCACGAGTGTTTTTTTTTTCTGAATGGAAAACCATAGGATCTCAGCAATGAAATTGAAAAAGTCAAGAAAGAGAATGACAGTATTCAGCTGCAACTCAGGTATATATTTGTTACCATCTTATGATTAGTTAAAAAATCTCAACTTTAATCTTTATTTTCTGAATATCTTCAGGCACCTGAGAGGAGAAGAACTCCAATGTCTGCAGATCGAAGAACTGCAGGTCCTAGAAAGAACTATTGCTGATGCTGCAGACAAAGTAAGGAAGCAAAAGGTTAGTAATATTATACACTCTCACCCTCAATTATTTAAAATGTTTACTTCTAATTAATGAATTCTCTTTTGATCTTTGCAAACAAATTTCTTTTAATAAGACCAATGCTTCTAAGAAACAATAAAAAAACGATTATGTAACTAAAACTTGTTATAGAACGTGAATCTGAACTTGACGTGGTTTAAGAAATTTTTTTTATCCCACAGTTTGCTTAATATGCTTTACATATATTTGAGATTTGATGTCTTACCCCTTTGATTTTGAACAAACTTTTGTGGCACAGATTGAGTTCGTCAACATGTTGAAGAGGAACGTAAGTGTTCATACTCAGACAAACCTTATCATACTTGTGACTTAATTGTATTAATTGCTTTAATTAAATGGAACAGAATAAGCAATTGGAGATTCAGAATGAAGACCTTCAATATGTTGTTGTAATGCTTCTTTCTACTCCCCCAATATTACAATTTTTTTATGGCTGCATTATATGTGATTTCTGTAGTTTGGTAAAGTGTTGAATGTGATGAGTTGCAATTTTCAGGAACAGTTGGAGAATTCAAATAGGTATCATCAGCAGCAAAATGTAAGGGATTGCAACTCTCAGGTGCCTTTCTGCTACCGTGTACTGCCTATGCAGCCTAACTTGCACGAGAGCTTGTATTAAATCATAATTATTATAATTGCCCTAAATACCTATTGCTACTGCCTACAACTTATGTTTGTTAAACTTGGTAAACCGTTAGTCAAGTACGTTTGAGTTGCTACTAATTAGTTCAACATCTTTATGGTTTAAAGCTATGGTTGCCCTTAATGCCTTCTATTTTATATTTGTGTTTCCATGGGCATTTTACCAAGTTGATGCCAAAAAAAAAAAAAACCAATGCCTGGTTTTATCAAAGTTAATTTCTGAATGAGGTGATTTTGACCTTTTATGTTGTTTATATGAGCAAGAATACAATATTTTGCTCCTATAGAAGGTTATATATATGAAAAACATTGTATTATGTCGTTTCTATGAGCAAAATACGATAATCTGCTCGTACAAACAGCGAAATACACCATATTTCATATATTCTACCATTTATATAGGTGAATATCGTATTCAACCAATATAAGCAACATAATACGTCCTCTATCTACGTGTGGCAATTAATGTTGTCAGCCTACCTTTTCAATTGTGTTTGAGTTTTAAAGTTATATGCAGTTGGTGAAATAAAATAGGTGGTTTAAAATGGGGTTCTAGTGTAGTGAAATAAATAAATATTTACTGACAAAAAAACATAATGCTTTGTAACTGTAATTTATAAGTATTAAGAGTAAAATTTGGTAATTTAAAAACTTGGGTTTCAACTTAAGTTAAAAAATTCAACATTTCAGTAAGAAAAATATGTGAAAAATTAGTTAAGATAAAAAATTAAAAATATGTGTAAAACAGACTAAGGTTTCTTGTGCATACATTGTTTATCCCATTGAACAATCTAAAGCTCGTTCACATGCATGTGGAAGTTCTTTTTCTTTTTCTTCCATATAAAGCTAAGCAATATGAAATTTTACAACTAGTTCCAACATACTTAAGTTGTATTTTAACTATTATTTAAAATTTTGAAGTTTTAATCAATTATTTCACTTTTTTATTAAACTTATAGAACACATGTTGCTTTGTTTATTTATCAGTCCAATTCCATGTTAAAAAAATAAATGAAAAAATGAATTAGCATTCAAAGAAAATAAATCAATGATCATTACTTTTTGTAAATAAAATTATTAAGATGCGACTATTCAAACATTGTTGTCTTATATAAAATATAGTGTAGTGAAATAAACGAATTTAGTCTTGCATTTAGATAAAATTAAAAATGAAAGAAATTATATTGTGTTAATGTTTAACTTAAATAATGCAATAGCATGATGAAATAATTTATTTAGCCCATGACATTGGGTTCGTCGAATAAATATAATTAATTTAAATATTTTAATTATAGTTTATTTGATAAGAGAATTAAATATGAAACATTTTATGTTTAGAGACTAAAATATAATTTTGACCCAAAATATACCTATTCACCAAATGATACCAAAGTTCTATAAACAAATCCTATCTACACATTTACACACCAAAATCAGATCACATATTTCTCATATTTTAGAATAAATTTCCAAGTGAGCATGCATGGTGGCCCGTGAATACACGTGGTCGTGAACAACAATCATCATAACAACTCTAATTCATAAAGTCATTCTTACAATTTTCAACAAAAGCTCAATTTCAACATTCTTTCAATAGCCTTATCATCGTGAAATTTTATCACATTCCTCTTTGCAATAACCATCCTTCATCAAATGTCAATACATTACCATCCGTTGATAAATCACCACAGTTTCATTATTCTCATAGTCATTTTGTTTATCATTTTTTTTACAATGCACAATAATGAATATGATGTGTGCACATGGAATTTGATCCATTGTTGCTACTAATTTCAATGTACATCTTCGTAGTCATAAACAATTTTATTCTTGGTACAATTTTCACAATTGTGTCCATTTGACACCAAATTTTGATCAATCCATAAATGCATTTATTTGATGCCAATTTGTTTTTGTACCTCCACATGCCTATATGCCCTCTGCGCCTCTAAATGCAAGGTGCATATGATGTCTTGCTCATGACATGGAAGCACAACAATGTAACTTACCAATAATAAACTACAATACACAATCAATCTATACAATACACAATATCCATATCACATTTCTCTTTTCTTAACAACCAAGCAATCATATTTGTCTCAATATGCATTTTCATATAATTAATAACCCTCACAAAATTTCAACAAGGCACATCATACAAGTCTCATCATTATCACATGTAAGCACAAAGCACTCAATCAACCTTAAATCAAAATTTAACTTGAATAATCATACAATCATATAATTAAAAATGCAATTAATAGTTAAATTTAATTATGCATGCAATATGCGATTGATAATTAGGTAAGTGTGCATATACATTTGCCTTAAATCCACGATAGGCTTTCCCATGTGGTACTTGCTCCAAATTCTCTTATGTTCAGACTTCTATTCAACAATTCATATTTTTCTTAATCAACAATTATCCTAACAATTTGCAAATAAAATTTTAAATTTAATTTTATATGTTTAACTGATTTCCCTTTATTTTTCAACCTACATTGCCGAAATCATAATTATCCCCCATTAATTTCACTCCTTTTGAAATTTCTAAATCATTTTTTCACTTCCCATTATTAATTCACAATACCCATTCATCCTTTGCATCTTCCACTATTAAATTGACTATATGCATTCTTCCAACACCATTTTTCAATAAAACCCATGCTCCTTTTCAATAAACCTATTAGTTAACCATAAATTTCCATTCATTAGCCACAATTTTCATCGTAGAAAAAACCCATCCCCTAATACAAATACATTTCAACAACCCAATCATTTCTCATTCTATTTTAATCAATAAAATCCTAATACATGTACTTTCTCTATTCTTTAAGCGTATTTATATCAAAAGAATGGAAGTAAAATTCTCACTTTTAGTTAACGAGGAGGAAATATTTTTGGCTTTCTTTTGGGAGCTAAAGGAATGGTTTTGGATTTAGAGGTTATGGCTTAGTGGTGGTGTAATGGGTTTTTGTGTGTTGGAGGTTTTGAAGTGTAAAGATTAAAAATGGGTTAGTGTGTTAATTAGTGTATTTTTATTTTTCTATATTTATTCTTCATAAATTCTAAGTATAAAATTTATTTTTTAATTTACAATTTGTATAAAAATATTTGTATAAATATTTTTAATTTCATCAACTCCCAAGGATGCTCTTACTGAGAAGTTTTGTGGTGTGAGTTTAGCCAAACTTTGATCTCAGAATGTTAAGTTTGATGCTTATAAGAAGAGACTCGATTTTATATGAAGTGCTACTTGAGAGAAATAGAAAATATGATTACGGAGCTACATGATTGTGGCCATACACTTATTGAATAGCAAAAGATCAAAGTTGTTATCCGTTCTCTACCTAATGGGTGGGAACATATGAAAATCCATTTAATCCATTCTCCTAGAATCAAAATATTTCATTACGGTGTAAGTCATCTAAACCTTAAAAGAAGATTTCTTGGCTTCATTGAGTGTGAGTTTAGAAGTGAACTTTGCATGTTCAAGTTCTTTTAGGCAATTTTGGAAGAGGAAGAGTAGAAAGAACTCTTCTAAGAAGGTAGGGGAGAAAGCTCTCTAAGAGAATTCTAAGGTTCCCACAAAACGATAAGATAAAATTGAATCTTTAAAGGTTCGATGCTACAACTGCAAAAAATAAGGGCATTTTGCAAGAGTGCGCTCTTTGTTAAGGTACATGATTCATTATTGTATATGATTTATATTTATGTATATAGAAATGTTTTATTGACTTAAACTCTTTCAATTTTCCTAATTGATTTAGGAGAAACAAACCATGTAATAAGGGACCGTGAGTCCTTCATAGAATTTCATCAAGCTTCTTGAGGAACTAAGTGGATTTATGTGGGCAATAATAGTAGAGAGATGTTACCCTTCGTTTGTGGGTTCAGCGGCAAAGGAGTTCAACTAGCACACTGAGGGTGTGGGTTCGATTTCTGACTCCGTAGTAGCACTAAGGGAGGCATACAGGCTCTAACATGTTGGTTTGCTAGATCTCTATAAGATTCTCTACCTTTGGTTCGTGGGTTAGCTCGACCCCTTTTATAAAATTATGTAACCAAAAAATAGTAGAGAGATGTAAGCTAGGTCTATATAGTGGGAGGTTGCGTTAGTGTGAGTCCTAAGTCTAATACAATTGTCTCATATAGAGTTATTTAACATTATATATGGATGATGAAGATGAGGCAAATACATTTTTTCTTTCTTAATCCTTGTGCATAAAGAATAGACAAAATGATCCAAGATGTTAGTCCTGTTCAATTATCAGTGTAATACACTGGATAATAAACACATGTGAACTAAAGATTGTTGGATGAATAGTGGTAAACATTAAGATCCACATTCTGTTTTGATAATGTGTGTAATGAAATTGATAAAGATTAATTTTAGGTTTATCAAAATGTTTAAAATCAAAGGAATGTGCATAAAAGAGTGTTGGACAAGTCAAGTTGTAGTTTTAAGCTTAATTAGCTTAATTGAACAAAAGCTGAAGAACAACAATTTATTTGAGTAAAATTAATTATACTCGAGTAAAATCTGTATGTATGGTAAACTAGTAGACTAGTTAAAGCATTAGTCGACTAATACAATTGTGCAGGTCAAAAGAAGAAGTGCAATGGCTAGTTGGGGGACCACAAGCCCAACCAATCGACTAGTTTCCAAACTAGTCGACTAGTACTAAGCCAAGTCATAAAAACAAATCAGACTGACGTAGGAAATCAAGGACCACTTTTGGCAGATTCAAATTTGATTTTGGGAGTATAGGTAAGTCGACAAGTAACATTTTTAGTCAACTAAACATGATTTGTAGGGTAGACCAGTCGACTAACAACTTACCAGTCGACTAGAGATCGAGACCTATAGAGTCTGGAAGACACCATTAATTTACTAGTGGAAAAGCAACTCGACTAGAGCAGTCTATCTACTCAAGTAAGAATTAAACTAGTCGATTAAAATAATCTGTCTACTTAAGAAAGAATTAAACCAGTTGACTAGCAAAGTTGGTAATGGCAAAAATCATTTTTTCAAGTTGGTTCCAAAAGTCACCCAAGTGTGCCTAACGACTACATTTTCAAGAGAAGATATATAAAGCTACTCTAACTCCAGAAACAAAATAAAGCAAACACTCCAAAGTTCTCAAACATCAAATCACTTCATCTTTCAAAGATCAAAGCTTATTTTCTCAAATTGTGCAAGTAGAGTATAGTTCTTCCTTTCCACTCAAACTAATTGTATATCTTGTATTCATTTGTTAGTGCTTATTTCTTATTTATTATGAGTGATAGTAAGGTAGGATTTGAGCTAAAAATCAAATTAAAATTGTGAGGTAAGATTTGAGTCGCAAGTCAAATCAAATAGTATAGTATGATTTGAGTCAAAAATCAAATCACTTTGTAAGGTTACTTGAGCTGAAAATTAAGTGTAAAATAAATAAAAATTTCCATCTTCATCGAAACTTTATTCAACCCCCTTATAAAGCTTGCTTAGATCCTACAATCGGTATCAGACCGAGTCTTTACTACAAGGCTTTACATCCTTAGGGATGATCCAAGATGGCATTTGCACAGTTTGAAGAATGTGGTGTCAACCACCCAAGTCTCTCACCCTTGTTTGATGGCTCTAGCTATTCCTCTTGGAAGAATCACATGAAGCTTCACATTATATATGAAGGAGTCAAGTATTGGAAGGTTGTCATTCATGGTCCTTTTATTTTAGAGAATAAGAATGGTAAAGTCAAAGATGAGTTGGATTATAATAATGATGATTGGAATAAAGTGTTTTTGAATGCAAAGGAAATGAAGCTCATCTTGTGTGTTCTTACTGATGAAGAAAAGAATAGGATGAGTTCATGTACCAGTACAAAAGATAATTGAGAAAGGCTTAGAGTCACTTATGAAAATGATTGATTTCTAGTTTTTTAAAAGTCGATAAAAATAAACGAGTTAAAAATGGTACAAAAAACATGACTAGAGTTATGGCTTTACCACTGAACTCAAACGTAAATCGGAGAAAACACACCATATGAGAAATGTGCATGTCATGAATCTACGATGACTTTTCTAATGATTTGATTTACGAGTCAAACGTTAAAAGATTAAGTGTGGGCAAACTCTCGTCCAAAACCCAAAAATGTTTATTTGATGGGTTAGGGTTGAGAGTTAGAAGTGTCAATACGATAAGTAGACAGCCATCTCCTTCGTTCCGCTTTATTTCCACATCTGTATTTACCCTCTTTTTGAGGAATTGTGATTGGCAGGTTGCAAGTTTGGGGGAGTCATGACCCATGAAGTAGAAAATTTTCATTTCACTGTGAGGTCGACTTTAGTAGAAAATTTTTGTTTCCATTTCACATGAATCCCAATGCCATGACCCACGACACACCAAATATGGGAGAGATGTGTTCTAGTTTAATTAGAAATTTTGAATTTGAGTCTTAAGTATACAACTGTATTAAAATTTAGTTAGGAGAATTTTATCATCCTTGTGATCCCACTCATATTAAACAAGAAATAAGTCCTAAAAACTTAAAACTTACAATTTGATCCGTCTAAACTTTTAGCAAAAAATAATCTTAGCAATTCCTCGATCTCTATTCTATCTACAAAATCGGTAGCATTATTTAAGATTAATTATAAAAGTATACATCTTACATAAGAATGAAACCATATATAGAACATTTTGGAGAGAAAAATCCCTGCCAAATTTGGCGTCCACGTGGACTCCTAAATTTTTGGACTCCGTGAATAGTGTAGCGGGAAAAATCCCCGCCAAATTTGGCGTCCACGTGGACTCCAAATTTGGCGGGAATTCGTCCCGCGTCACTATTCATGGGATCCACAATTTGGCGTCCACGTGGACTCCAATTTTTTTGGCAGGAATTCTTCCCACGTCACTATTCATGGGGTCCACAATTTGGCATCCACGCGGATTCCAATTTTGGCGTCCACATGGACTCCAATTCAAATTTGGCGGGAATTCTTCCCGCGTCACTATGCACGGGGTCCACAATTTGGCGTCCACGTGGATGCCAATTTAGAGTCCACGTGGACTCCAAATTCACCCGCCAAAATTTCGCGCAACACTGTTTATATTCCCACCTAATTGGCGTCCACGTGGACGCCAAATTTAGAGTCAATGTGGACGCTAAATTTTTAGCATGCACGTGGACTCTAAATGCTCAAATTTAGCGTCCAAATTTAGTTGGACTGTAAATTTTGGACACTAAACGCGCAGAATCTTGTAGTGTTGAGATTCATAACTTAAATAGAAAGTTAAAAGAAGCAAATAAGCTTAAATATTGAACTAGTGATGTTTTGATTGCTCAAAGGTTGAAAAACTTTGATTTTTTTTATTTGCATGATGTTTTCTTTCTTAAAAAAGAAGAATTGTCTAATGAGATTGAAAGACTTAAGAATGATTTTTCTTATGTTGTTAGTAAGTTCACAAGTGGTAAAGAAAAAGTTTGAAGAATTATTTTCCCTACAAACATATTCAATATCTAAGTATGGACTTGGTTGTGGTACTTATAAACTCTTCATTGTTGAAAGTGGACTTGAATCTAAAAAATGTGACTTGCCTACTTGTGGTAAATTTTTTAGAATTGGAAATAATGCCTATAATTATTCTAGTTTGAGTAAGATAATTAAAGTGGATAGTGAGTGCTCAATGAACATGAGTGAAGACAAATGCGTTATAAAAGGAAGTTATAAAAAGAACAATTCTTCCCAACATGGTTCATATGAGTAACTACAAAGGACCCAAAGTTGCTTGGGTACCTAGAAAAGCAAAAACTACACATTTTGTAGGTACAAGGAAGAGTAAAGGTTCCATCTAGCACATGGTATGTTGATAGTGAGTGCTCAATGAACATGAGTGAGGACAAATGGTTATTTGTTAGAATCAAACCAAAAGACCAAACGTTTTTCACTTTTTAGTGATGAAAAAAATAAAGGTAAAAATCATTGGTTTTGGTGAGGTGGGTAAGGAATCTTTACCAGAATGTTCTATTGGTTGATGTTTTTGAAATTTAACTTGTTGAGTGTATCTTGATTATGTGATATGGATTTGATGTTAAATTTGAATCCAATCATTGCATTGTGTCTAAAGATGAAAATGTTTCTTTTATTGCTTTAGGGCATAGAAATACATATGTTATGAACTTGAATGAAGATTCATTAGTTAATGAAAAATGTTTAGAAACATTAGATGACAATTGGAATATGTGATTTGAAATATCTTTGATGTTTTTGACTTTGTGATTTTGTGTCTTGATTGTTGTTTTCACACTTGCATACATTCACTTATAATAATATGGTCAATTTGCTGCAATTAACACTTGAGCAATTGAGTTATGTAAGGAGTGAAATTGATTTGAGTTGGTAAAAATCAATATGTGGTGCCTCTTAGTCAAGTAATAGGTGGTCTACTCAAGTCAAAATGTGCATAAAAGTTTCAGATGTGTTCTGTTACAATTCCTAGTCGACTAACATTTACTATAGTCGATTGTGTGAAGCTCATTTTCAAAATCCTTTTAACCTGATAAACCATATTTAGATAATACTAATAATAAATCAGAGTGAAAACAGAGGTGAGAGAAAGTGAAATATTAATTTCATAAACAAACTCAGCCCAAACATCAGTATCATAAAATATTTTACAGTGGAAACATATACAATTTTGAAAACGTTTCAAACTCAAAATTTAAATATTTACAAAATATGTACAAATATGTACAATCTTAAAAATTGAAGCACAAAAAAACATATTCATGGAGCTCAACCTCTGACAACAGCTATCTGGCGTAAGATCACTGCAGCTCCTGTCCAGTAGCAGCTATCTGCGTCCTGCGCATCATTTAGACAATTTAAATAAAGGGTGAGTATTTCTCAATACTCAGTAAGCTTCTTACACAATAATTGATTCATATAATTTAAATGAGCGCAGGGACAATCAATATCCCAACACGAGATATGATTCTCCTCTATCCTAATCAAACAATCATTTCAAAACATTATCATATAATCGAAACATTTTCATTTCAAACCAATCTCAAATCATCATAATCAATTCTTAGTATACGAATGAAACATCGCAACAATATTCAATCTTCATAAGGATAGTACAAATATGAACATAAATATCAACATTCATAAAGCATTCATAATCAATAACACGAATCAAATATGCTATGAATGAATGCAACTCAAATGCATATGAATGCTATGCAATCACATGCGAATGTCTACCCCGGGGTCTTTCTTTTC
>CANYCX010260023.1:0-19882 GCA_948193385.1 Breynia disticha f. nivosa
GAGAATGTTATAAAACGTTGTTTTATTTTTCTCTCTCCTCTTATTTTTTTCGTATTTTACTGTGATTTCATTATGATTTCTTATTATTATATAAAGATTATTGATTATCAGGAAAACAGGTATTTAAAAATGAGTTTCACATATTTAACTAAGGAAATCACATACAAAACTACTAGAAGCTCGTAACTATAAACGTCGTAAGTGGAAGCCACTTACCTCAAAATACGTGCACACTCGCACCGCTTCCTCACCATTATCTCACCGACTCAATTTCTCGGCCTAAGATCGTCTAGCTTCTCCTAAACAATCAAACCATCCATAAATTCCTCATTTAACCATTTAATCTCATTCCTAAAACCTCAATCCACTTCTAACTATATGCAGCAGGTTTAAGTTAGTCCAACTTATCCAAACTAAGTATAGAAGCTTACCTTTACACTTGGGATTAAATTTCTAGCAAGAAAATTGTAATTCCTTGCTTCCTGCAGTTGCTGAACGAAAATTAGGGTTTATGAATCCACCTGCTTGCATCCTTCAACTCTATTTTTGAATGAATCTTATTAGACTTGAAACTACTCAATAATTCCAATCAACATGACCTGGAACACGAGTCGTGCCAATAGATCGTGTCGTCTCAGCACGAGTTCCTGTTCTTTCGTGCACGGTATTGTTCTGCATTTAATTCAACACGAGATCGTGCTGATTTCTAGGATGAGAACGAGGTCATGCTAATCATCTCCCATGAGCACGAGCGTGCTCATGGTCGTGTTGTGTGCTGATTTTCCAAATGTTTCCTAAATCGATCTGATTTGATCGAAATAAATGAATTTTTTATTTTATTTTAAATCCTATAATTTTTAGGACGTTACAAGTAGACTACGCGTGGTCATGGCTACTATGTGTAGTCCACTTCGCGTAGTCTGCCACCCCCCGTACTTTTTGTTTTCCTGCAAAAATTTCCCTTTTATATATACTTGCTATCAATCATTCGTCAACTTGTAATTAAACACACATTCCTTCAATATATCGAGTAATTTCTTAATTTCTGATGTGCGAGTAATATGAGCATATTTCTCATACTTTACTTACGTCTTACGTGTGCATCTAGTCGCTATTTCCTTAAAAAATCACATTTAAACTAGTTTTGATTAGAAAATTCACTTTTTGTTTAAAATGTGACTTACTCACAGAATAGTCATACCTTTATTGATTATCATCTGTTTTTGCATGATTTTGTCTTTTTATACGATAGTCAATATTGGTTATGATTTGGGACTGATTTCTGGGCAGGTTAAGGTTGAGTCGAGAGAGAATCGGGCTTAAAAAGGGACAGCACCACCTGGTGCTGAAGAGCACGGGTCGTGCTCATCCCAAATCCAGGCCCATAAGCTCGTACAACCCTCTATGAAGAGCATGAGATCATGTTGAACCCAGAACATGAGCGTTGGTCGTGCTAAATCATGTTGAATTAAAAAATGGCATGAATCGTGTTCTAAATGTATTAACAACGTGCCATTTGGATTAAAATGTGGGGCACAACCTGTGCCATTTCAGCACGGTTGTTTGGATCAATAGAACAATTGTTATGCGCGATAAATAGCAAGAAAGGGTTTTATTTGTGGAGGTCTGAGGCTAGACGGCCAAATAGGAGTAGTGATAATAGATTTAGGGTTCTATGTTGTTTACTTTCACGCACCTTTACATTTACTACTTCTTTAGCTTATATTTACATTTCTCGAACAAATTTATGATTTTTGTCAAAGCTCTCTTTAAATTTCTGCATTTCCATTTACTGTTTGTTTAAGATTCTGATGCAATTTGATTTTCTTGTAGGTTTAAGTGTTGGTTTTGCTTCCAATCAACTTTAGATGTTTTCCCTTTACATTTCTTGATAAGCTATTTACATTTCCTGCAAAATTTATTTTTTATTGCAATTTGTTTACTATTTTGATGTTACTTGTAGTTGGTTTTTTATATTTGATGCTTTGTTTTATGTTTTTGATGTTGTTTTAGATTGATGCTTTATGCTTTGATGTTTTGTTTACATTTGATGTTGAAGTTTACATTTAATGCAATGCAATTTTGAGTTTCATTTAAGTTTGTTGCAATTTACATTTGTTTATATGCTTTGAATCGTTCGCATTTACTTTTCACCCTCAATGGCACATCTCGTGCTGACCAATCATCACGACCTTGTGCTAGCTCCATCCCAGCACAGGCCAGTGCCAAACATGACATGTTTTTTGCATTTAACGCGCCTCAAGCTTTATTTACGACTGCAAATTTTCTTCTCTTACTTTTATTTTCCTTTGAGCAAATTTTAATTTCATATTCACATTTTGTTTTATTTTCTTTTCGTTATTTGATTTTATTATTTTTCACATTTTTTGTATATACTTATATTCACTTTTGTGACCCTCTATTGTTTTATAGGATCGACTGCTCCATTCCTGACTCTCTACATAGGGGCATTTTCTTCTCTCTCTCTATTTCTTTTCTCTTGTATCTGCCTGTTTCTTTGTCTTCTCTATTCTATTTTGTGTGCCCTTGTTTTTTTTTACTATCGTCCTACCTTATATCAAATATTAAAGACAATATTTGAAATACGTGTGGGGGAGAAATCGTGTTTTTGATCCAATAAATAAACCGTAGTTGATTGAGCATGATATGAAAATTATAAATGCAATCTTGAATGACTTATTTGTATAAATGAATTTCTTTGTACCAATTGTCGTTTTACATTGGATGATTTAGAATCGAGCGGAGCTGAAAGAATTTTTTAGTCGGGTGGCATAAAAGACTTAGGTTTCAGGCAAAATTTTTCGCTTTATTTACCTTTAATTCCTAAACTTTCTCCATTTTTTCGGCAAAGGCTCCTCTATTTGATGTCTATTCGACGAATATGAGCATGCGCCTTACTTTCAACATTAAGAGTGTTTTCGCGAACTATGCAGCTCAAATTTTTAAAACAATTTTCCCTATTTGAACTCACAATTGTAATAAATATAGAATTAATCATAAAACCTTTCTTTATAAACATAACTGTATACAAACATTTTATACACACGTGTGGAAAATAAACAAATTCGTTTGAAAATTTATCCAAACACATATATACATAGTATATACAACACAAAATCCAAAACTGAAACAAAAGTCTCCGGAGCTGGACCTTAGATCAATCCTCTAAGCTTAAGGAAACATTGAAACTTACCTTTAATAGACTTGGAATTGATTTTGGCAAGAACTATGATGTTTCTTGTTGAATTCCCCCTCTGAAATCACCCTTGGAATTGATTTTGGCAAGAACTATGACGTTTCTTGTTGAATTCCCCCTCTAAAATCACCCTCTAGGGTTTCCTTCTCCAGCTGCTAGCTGATTTCTCTGTGTTTGCAAATAGATTGAATCAAAACAGAACACTCGATATCTTTCCAGGCCACACAACCTTGAGCACGGGTAATGCCTCAAGTCTTGCCGTGAAATCTCAACACGAGTTTTAAATTAGTCTTGCACGATCTCATTCTGCAATTAATTTAACACGAAGGCGTGCCAATTTTCCAGGTTGAGCACGAGGTCGTGCTTGTATGCACCCATGAGCACGGGGTGTGCTGCACGAGCGTGCTGACTACTGTTTTTTCACAATTCTTACCTAAATCGATCCAATTCGATCCCGTTTTAATGTATTTCCAGAATATTTAAATTCCCATAATTTCCAGGACGTTACAAATCTTCCCCATTTAGGAAATTTAGTCCCCAAAATTAGAAATGGATCAAATTGCAAAGGATTTTTTGTTATGGTACATTTTCAACCTAACATACCATACCAAACACTTTAATTATGTAGCAAAACAGCAGTATACATAACCACAGAACAGACCCGTAATAAAAAATGTACCTGTAACATTATCGTCGAGTCTCAAACACTTCACATCATTGATCCAAGTCATTCCTTTCATGTCAAATATCAAATCAAGTTAAGTTTTCTTTCTTAACTTGAAATCATATCTCAAAACAACATCGCAACACTAAATCGCAACATAAACTCGGATCAAATCATACCTCACGATCCCGAAGTCGAGTCCGAAAAAAAATAAGGATACTGTCTCCGTATATCATACTCAATCTCCCAAGTAGCTTCTTTCGGCGAATGGAAACTCCAATTCACCAACACCATCGGAATCTCCCGATTCCTCAATCGTCTCAACTGACGATCTAAAATCTTAACTGACTCCTTCCGATAGGTCAACTCCTCGGATACCTCTATCTCAGGAGCTCGCAACACATGGCTAGGATTAGATCGATATCATCTTAACATCAAAACATGAAAACATCATGTAATCGAGACAACTCAGCAGGTAACTCAATCGATACGGAAGTGGTTCCACTCTGTCCATAATCTCATACGGTCTGATATACCTAGGACTCAACTTGCCACGTCTCCCAAATCGAATCACACCTCTCAAAGGAGAAACTCATAGAAATACTCTGTCACCGACGGCATACTCTATCTCTCGATGATGTCGATAATAATAACTTTTCTGACGATCTTGAGTCGTTTGCATACATCTTTTCACAACATTCACTTTATCCAAGGTCTGTTGAACCAACTCTGGTCCTTCAATCTGTTGTAAACCCTCCACATCCTAGTACGCTGGACTCCAGCACCGTCTACCATAAGAGCCTCGTAAGGTGCCATCCCGATACTAGAATGGTAGCTATTATTGTATGCAAACTCAACCAACGACAAACGGTCGTCCCAATTACCTCCGAACTCTAACACATAAGCTTAAAGCATATCCTCAATCGTCTGGATCGTCCTCTCTGACTGACCATCTACCTAAGGATGGAAAGCCATACTAAACCTCAAATGAGTACCCATCGAATCCTACAAACTCTAGAATCGCGATGTAAATCGAGAATCCCGATTAGACACTATCGATGTAGGAACACCATGTAATCTGACGAAAGATTTAACTCTCGTTGTGTCATAATGTACTTAAGACTTTTGTGATCAGTAAAGATCTGAAAAGTCTCTCCGTACAAATAATGTCGCCAAACCTTTCAGAGCATGGATAATCGCTGCCAACTCTAAATCATGCGTTGGTTAATTAACCTAGTGTGGTCTCAATTGATGTGAGGTATACACAATCACTCGGTCGTTTTGCATCAACACACCACCCAATCTAGCACCAGATGCATCTGTATACACAACAAATCCACCCTCTGATGAAGGTAACATCTGTATACGCAATCACTCGGCCGTTTTGCAAACAAATGGAACATTTTTCCTTAAAAAAGATGTCATCGGTCTAGCTATCCTGGATAAATCGACGGTAAACCCGCTAAACCCAGAAAACTCCGAACCTCTGTAACTGTCCTCGGAGGCTCCCACTCCTGAAATGCTTTTATTTTACTAGGATCAGGTTTCACTCCCTCAGCAGAGATCACGTCTCCTAGAAAAACAACTTTTAATATCCAAAAATCACATTTGCTGAATTTAGCATAAAGCTTTTTTTCTTTCAGTAACTCGAGCACAATTCTCAAATGTCTCCCATGATCCTCTCTATCTCGTGAATAGACCATAATATCATCAATAAAGACAACAACAAACTGATCTAAATAAGTTTGAAATACCTTATTCATCAATGCCATAAAAACTGTTGGTGCATTCGTCAACTCGAAAGGCATAATAATGAACTCGAAATGCCCGTAACGAGTCCAAAAGGTTGTCTTCTCAACTGAACTATCGTCGACTCTCACCTGCCAATATCCCGACCTGAGGTCAATTTTAGAGAACACTGTAGCTCCCCGCAGTTGATCTATTAAGTCATCTATCCATGGCAACGGATACTTGTTTTTCACTGTCACTTTATTCAACTGATGATAGTCTATACACAAACGCATACTACCGTCTTTCTTCTGCACAAATAACACAGGTGCGCCCCCAAGGTGAAACACTAGGGCATATAAACCCTTTATCCAACAGCTCCTCTAGCTGTCTTTTGAAATCCTGTAGCTCTACTTCTGCCATTCTCTAAGGTGCAATCAATATCAGTGCAGCACCCAGTACTATCTTTATCCTGAAATCAGTCTCTCGCTGTGCAGTAATCTAGGTAACTCGTTTGGAAACACCTCATGATAATCACGTGCAACCTGTACATCTCGTACCTCTAATTTTGGATGATTCACATCAATCAGTGATAGGCATCACAACCCTCTCAAATCAACCTCGCAGTTGCCACTGCTGAAATCAAACAAGTAGGCACAACTTTTCTCTCACCTACCAATAACACTCATTTCTTGGCGTTAACTTCAATAACGACTTCCTTCAAATAACAATTGATTGTAGCTCAGTTCCTGGATAACAATCCATGCCCAGAATAATACCAAACTCAGCCATCCTCAGAACAATCAAATCGGCTAGGTAAGTGGACACACCTATCCTCGGCTCACAATGTCCTACAATATGTTGTACTATCATAGTACTACCTGCGGGCATAGATACAGCAACAGTGCATCCCAACTACTCTATACTACCACCATCTCCTCGACAACACTCTCGCTCACAAAAGAATAAGTAGAACCCGGATCAATCAGTACTAAAGTAAGATAAGTAAAAATAAAAATAGTACCAGTGATAATGTCTGGATCCTCTGCTGCCTCATCTCGGGTCATAGCATAGACTCTAGCCTATGATCCTGACCCCGCTGGTGCCGTTGATCCACTAGCTCTACCAGCTATACCGGAGCCACTAGCCCCACCACTGGAAACTGATCCACCTCTAGAAGTAGACCCTGAGCCACGTCCACCTCTACCTCGGCTACTACCACTCACTGTCGTAGTACGAACCTCACTCGCACTACTCTATCTAAACTCACCACCACCCTGAGATCCGCGTCGCTGTAGATAGTCCCTAACAAAATGTCCTGGCTGCTGGCATCTGAAACACAACTGTCTAGTGTCCCCGCGGGATGTATCTCTCGGATAAATCGGAGGTCTTGCACTCACACCTTCAGTCCCTCTCTTAGACTGTCTAGTAGCACTGACACTTGTGTCCCGAGGCTGTTTCAAATCTGACTTCTTCTTTTTTTGCGACTGCTGAGAACTAGAACCTGACGTCCTCTGACGCTTCTTCTCTCTTTAGTTTTCCTTTTCCTCACCTTCAGTTTCCAACTCTTCTACTTTGAGAGCTGCCTCAATTAATATCTCATAAGCCGGAGGTTTCAAAGCAATTCTGTTACGAATAGCATATCACAATCCTCTCTCAAATCTGTCCCGTTTCTTTGTATCTGTATCCATATCCTCCAGAGCATATCGAGATAATCTAGTGAACTCTGCCTCGTAGTCCACCACTGACATCTCCTTCTGTTTCAGCTCTAAGAACTCAATCTTCTTTTTCGTTAGATATTGTGAAGGAGTGCATTTCTCGGCAAATCTTCTTAGAAAATCATCCCAAGTCAACATAAGAGGATCTTTCTGACTGTCAGGCACTGCTTCCCACCAGTTCCAGGTTGATTTCTCTAAAAGTGAAGTAGTATATTGCAATTTCTGCTCAGGATCACAGTGCATACGAGTAAAGATCCTCTCGGTATGCCTCAGCCAATCATCAGCCTCAGCTGGATCTGTGGTGCCCTCAAATACCTATCCCCTTGCTTTCGAACTTCTACAAAGTTCTTATCGATATTCAAATTTGATTTGTTTCTCGAACCTTTTTCTTTTCCAGAGTCTTTCACAGTTTGACCCTGATTCTGCATCATCTTTTGCATCACCTCCCAGAATGGTGCGTACATAGGGTCATATGGGGGAATAGGCATCGTAGGTTGTGTAGGCTTCTCTAGAGGTATAGGGGATTCAGGTGCTAAACTCTGCACTCCTATAGAATCTCTGGACTCAGCTGTGTGATCAGGCGATATATCATCTCTAGGCTCCATAGTATTGTAATAAAAAATAGTTTCAAATGTTTCAGTTTTCCAAACCTGCACACAATCAAATGTCCCATTTAATGGCACAGTCCGTAAAGAATTTAATTCTTGCTCTGATACCACTAAATGTGGAGCTCAAATTTTTAAAACAATTTTTCCAATTTGAACTCACAATTGTAATAAATATAGAATTAATCATAAAACCTTTCTTTATAAACATAACTGTATCCAAACATTTTATACACACGCATGAAAAATAAACAAATTCGTTTGAAAATTTATCCAAACACATATATATATAGTATATACAGTACAAAATCCAAAACTGAAACAAAAGTCTCCAGAGCTGGACCTCAGATGTATATCGTAAACTACCTCTGATCACCATCAATCTGATCCACTAGCAGCTACCTACGATCTGCACATCATTTAAACAATGAAAGTGGTGAGTATAAAGATATACTCAGTAAGTGAATCATAATTCATTAAGAATAAATGAATGCAGGGGAACAGCACGGGTCGTGCCGGACGAACACGAGGGCGTGCTCATGTCATTCTACCAAACAACACGTCGTGCCAAATCAACACGAGTCGTGCTCAAGTGTTAATTTTCCAGGCAACACAATCGTGTCAGCTATGAACACGATACCGTGCTCATAATCACTTCCCAGATTACCCAAGCACGAAGGCATGCTTGGCAGCACGAGGGCGTGCCAAGCTTCTGTTTTCCACCTTAAATTGCTGTTTTTAAGTATGTTGAGTTTTTGTCATGTGCTTCTAATCATATACATTTCTACTATATCATACATGTTATATGTACATTCAAAACACAATTTTAAACTCACTAAGAGTAAAACCAATCAAGAAGCACAATATGTTCAAACATACACTTTCAAGCTACAAGCTCATTCAATCTCAATATACCAAGCATAATAGCTCATAACATACCAAACATAACAGCTTAACAACATATATATGTCCAGCAATGAATGCCACAATCACGTATGCAAATGCACACAAATTTTCGAAGATTAATGTCTAGGGCTTACATATCTCCAATATCCAACCTCGAGGGCCACGACTATATAGGTCAAATATTGATCATAAAGACCACGACCATAAAGGCCAAATCATAACCTCGACCACTAGGGCCAAGATCACAAGGACCACATATGCTCACAAAGCAAATAATATGCTTTCATTTTCGTCGTAAATAACATACGACTATCAATCATGACATAGCCAATCGAGCATGCACACAATCATTTCAAACATGAGCATATCCATACGATTCATAATCACATATGAATCAATATATAATATCTGAATCTTCCTTAACATTACTTAAGCTAATAAAAGCTTTTAAATGAGTTATGTTTAAGGAAAATCCCTAAGCTTTCTAACACTTATATCGTAAGGGTACGAATTCACTTACCTCGAACCACGTGTAAATCCATCACCGCTTCCACCGACTCAACTTTCGAATCAAACTAGTCTAGATCCTCCTAGACAATCAAATATTCCACAATCAATCATTCAATCCATTTGCCATAATTCATTCCACCTAAACCCTTTCTAGCAACTGATCTCAGCTTAAAATTCACTCTAACTTTTCTGCCAACAAATCAAATCAATCCTCTAAGCTTAAGGAAACATTGAAACTTACCTTTAATAGACTTGGAATTGATTTTGGCAAGAACTATGATGTTTCTTGTTGAATTCTCCCTCTAAAATCACCCTCTAGGGTTTCCTTCACCAGCTGATAGCTTATTTCTCTGTGTTTGCAAATGGACTGAATCAAAACAGAACACTCGATATCTTTTCAGGCCATACGACCTTGAGCACGGGTCATGCCTCAAGTCGTGCCGTGAAATCTCAACACGAGTTTTAAATCAGTCGTGCACGATCTCGTTCTGTAATTAATTCGACACGAAGGCGTGCCAATTTTCCAGGTTGAGCACGAGGTCGTGCTTGTATGCGCCCATAAGCACGGGGTGTGCTGCATGAGCGTGCTGACTGCTATTTTTCATAATTCTTACCTAAATCAATCAGATTCAATCCCATTTTAATGTATTTCTAAAATATTTAAATTCCCACAATTTCCAGGACATTACACGAATGGCCAGAATCGTGTGCCTAATGGAAGAATTTGATTTCACATTTCTGCTAGGAAAAGCTCATAGAGAAAGAGGTACCCAAAAAACGAAAATAAAAAATGAATGAAAAAGAAAAGAAAAGAAAAAAAAAGAAAATAAATAAATAAAAGAAATAGAAAAAGAAAGAAAAGAAAGAGAAATGAAAAAGAAAATAAAGGAAAAGAAAATAAGAGGTTCATGTTAGAGAATTAGAGTAACTAGAGAGATTTACTTGTTTATTACTTTTGAGTTTAGAGATGCCACAAGAATAGTCTTATATATCTGCTCTTCTTTTCATTTCTTTGTGACTCGCATTTGGTAGTTAGATTATTTGTTTTGCAAATAGGTTTTTCTAATTGCATTATGATTTGATTTGATTGCGATTGATACTGCATGTTGTTTATTTGATTGGTTGGTAGCCCGTTCTTAACCTTGCTTTGCTCGGGACGAGCAAAGATTCAAGTGTGGGGGAGTTTGGTGTGCGCGTAATTTGAGCATATTTCTCATACTTTACTTACATATTACGCGCGCATCTAGTCGTAATTTACCTGAAAGATCACATTTTAAACTTGTTTTGATTAGAAAATTCACTTTTTGTTTAAAATGTAATTTACGCGCAGAATGGTCATACCTTTATTGATTATTGTCTATTTTTGCATGATTTTTTATTTTTATACGATAATCAATATTGCTTATGATTTGGGACTGATTTGTTGGCAGGTTAAGGTTTAATTGAGAGAGAATCAAGCTAAAAAAGGAACAGCACGACCTGGTGCTGAAGAGCACAAGTCGTGCTCATCCCAAATCGAACCCCATAAGCTCAAACGACCTCTATGAAGGGCATGAGATCGTGCTGAACCTAGAAAATGAGCACGGCACGACCATCTTGTTAAATTAAAAAATGGCACGAATTGTGTTCTGTACATATTGACAACGTGTCATTTGGATGAAAATGCGGGGCACGACCTATGCCATTTCAGCACTATCGTTTTGATTAATGGAACAGTTGTTCTGCACGATAAAAAGCAACGAAGGGTTTGATTTGTGGAGGTTTGAGGTTAGACGGCAAATGACAGTAGATTTAGGGTTTCATGTTGTTTACTTTCACGCACCTTTACATTTCCTGCTTCTTTCTTAGCTTATATTTACATTTCTCGCACAAATTTATGCTTTCTATCAAAGCTCTCTTTTATGTGTTGGGTTTCGCTTCCAGTCAACTTTAGATGCTTTCCATATACATTTCTTGATGAGCTATTTACATTTCCTGCAAAATTTATTGTTTATTGCAATTTTTTACTATTTTGATGTTACTTGCAGTTGGGTTTTTATGTTTAATGCTTTGTTTTATGTTTTTGAAATTATTTTAGATTGATGTTTTATGCTTTGATGTTTTGTTTACAATTAATGTTGAAGTTTACATTTAATGCAATGCAATTTTGAGTTTCATTTAAGTTTTTTGCAATTTACATTTGTTTATATGCTTTTAATAGTTCATATTTACTTTTCATGCACATTAGGAATTAGTTGCGCTTTTAATTTAATTAGGTTCGTTTAAAATGAATCTTAAAATCAATCGATTGGACATTCTGGTAAACAACGAAGATGCGCATAACTATTTAGTTTTGATTTCCCTAGGGTACAATAAATTGGGTCGAGTTTTGCTTCCCTATATTACTTGATTGTGTACGCTTGCGCATAATTCTGCCAATTTCATTAATCATTTTAATTACTCTATTAATTATAAGGTTTTTAAGACGAGGATGTTACATAGAGACGAGGATTTGGAGCAACTTTCGAAGGGGCTCGCCTAGCTCGTTTCGAGGTAAGTGTATTCCTTAACACTTATCTATCCATCGATTGCCTTTGCATGGTTATGTATAGTTTACTAATTGTATGTGATGCATGTGAGTGGTGCTTGTATATATAGGGCGACATGGTTTTCTATGGCCTTCTATGCAAAACAATTTCATAGTTATGGCAAAGAAATGTAAGCAATGTTAAAGACATGGATCAGTTATTCAAGTGCCAGCAATAGAATTACAATCGATTGTAAAACCTTGAAATTTTTAAGGTTGGACAATGGATGCAATTGTAGAAATTAATCCCTTTGAAAAGTGGGATGCTCGTATATTTTGGCAGCGACTGATTGCTTTATTAAATGGGTAGAAGTCATTCGTATGAAAATTTTGACTCAAAATGGAGTTATCAATTTATTATAGAATATATTATTTATAGTTTGTGTATTCCTCAATCTATAAAAGTTAACCAAGCAATAGTCTTTAATGGAGTAGATATAAAAGACTTTACGAATGATTATGGTTTTGATATAATTAATTTGACTCCATATTATGTTCAAGCGAATGGATAGACTTCATCAACTAATAAAATTTTTAAAGGGAACATTCAAAAGTATTTAAGGAAAACTAAAAGAATGGTCTAACCTTATTCATCAAACCTTATGGGTTTATAAAGTCAATTTTAAAAGTAGTACTCATGCGAGTCCTTATCAATTAATACATGGGGATGATGAAATACTTCCTTTTGAAATTTTTGCCAAGTCATTACTCGTTAATACAAAAAAATGGTTTTGAAAATATAGAATATAATGATGTCATGATGATCGAATTAGAGGCATTAGACGATATTTGTTTAAAGGCATTATATTCGATCAAAGTACAAAAAGAAAAAATGGCTAGAAATTATAATCAACATGAGAAAATGACAAACTTTTGAATCGACAAATTAGTGTGGAAGATTATTTTCCTTTAGGGAAAGAAGATTACTCGCTTTGAAAATGATCTCCTAATTAGGAAAGACCATTTCAAATTAAGTCAATTTATTCTTGAAACACATATCTTCTACAATTGTTTAATGGAGTACCTCATAAGAGAGGTATAAATGGACCATACCTTAAGAAATGTGTCCCTTCAATTTTGGGAATTAAATAAAATCATGCTACAATATAAATTTACTGAGTTGTGGGCGTTATTTGAATAGTCAAACATAGACAAATAAATGATAAATGAAATTTTATTTATCAAAGTTAAACAGTTAATCCTCACGTTGAGGGTTCAAACAAAGCTTGAAGTTTTTCTATAAAGTCTCAAGAATAACTTCTAGTGAAAAAAATATATTGTAGAGTTATATAAGTTGCTCTGTTCGTTCAGCTATTTCTTCTTCCAGAGTGATGTTCTGCAACATAGCCTTTATATTCTCCGCTGCTTGCCTCACTTTAAGTAGTCACCTCTCCAACATGCAGATTCTTTCTTTTACCATCATGAGGTCTTATTGACACTTTTATTTTTCTCCATAATCCGTGATCCAAGCACGACATAGTAAGAATTTTAATTCTTTAGTAAATCCTTCACGATACTCTTGATTGCATTCTGAATCAAAGTATTGTTTAGGAAACCTTTCACGATACTTGATCACATTCTAAATCAACAATTGCTTAGCATATTCAAATACATATATATTTGTGAGGGAGTCCCTGCTTGATGCCTCAAAGAAAAAAATCATGTGCTAAGTGTTCATACTTAAGAAGAGAAACATTAACCGTTTGAGGTCAACTTTATGATTAAGTAATTCTCTCAAATGCTCAACGAGGGCATTGGAGTAGGAAGAGAATTTGAAAGAGTTCGAGTCAAGGAAGGGCTAGGTCTTGCTTTTAAAATGCAAAGCATTGGAGTAGGAGAGTCACTAAATAGACTAGCTTTAGCATTGAGCAAAGGAAATGAGATGTTTCTCGACTCAGTTGCACCTATAGTATCACTTGAAACATCTTTTACTCGATGAATTGAAGTAGACGAATCCATTGATTTTGCTTGAGGAGGGTCAGAAGTTTGTTTGAGTGAGGGAGCTTCAGCAAAACTCGTTTTAAGAAGAGTAGTTATATATGAACTACGTCGCAGAAAGGAGACTCATGCAAAATGTCACTGTTTGACACATCTGTTACAACATGATATTTTTATCTTGAGCGAGAATGGAAAATAAATGTGTAAAATAACAAATGAAGTATATGCACACCTTATAGGACTATCGAGTATATCTGATCTTATTAAACTTTAGTAGATTGTTCCAAGGTATAGATTTCCATAAGTTCTTGAAGATGATTGTCGATTGAGATAGTCATTTTGTTCGTTGTAGAAACTGGTTCAGTAGGAGGCACATTTTCTTGTTCATTGGGTTGGATTCGATGATCCAGGATAAACAGAATATTAACACCCTTGATAATGTTCGCACTAGTTGTCTCAGTCGAGGGGGTGATAGCGATGTCATTATGTGATCTCGGAGTTTGTTCATCAATTTGTTGATGCACAAGAACATATAGAGTAGTTGATGAAGGTGCGATAGTTAGATCAGTCTGTGAAAACATCTCACTTTTGCCAGTTGAGAAGCATGACACAGTGCTCATACCTGGAAATTGGCACGACCCTGTGCTGAATTTAATTCAAAACGAGTTCGTGCATGACCAAACTGAAACTCGTGCTGAGTAGCATGACACGACTTGAAGCACAGCCCGTGCTTAAGGTCGTGTCGATTGGATATTTCTGAATGATTGGCTTTTTGCTGTTTTATTTATAAACAGAGTAGAAATCACAGAGCAAAGCATGAGTGTAAGCAATTAAAAAACCCTAAGAAATTTGGAGTGTATGAGTTAGCAAGAAAGAACTGAAATACTTGTAGAAATTCAAGTCAAAAGAGTTAAGGGAAGCTTATAAGCTCATTTATGATTGTATATGTGAAGTTCTAGGGTGCTAAAGAGTGTTGTGATTTTCATAAATGTGAGAGAGGAATTGATTTAAGTATGAAATGGTGTTAGTTAGTTGATATAAAACTAATAACACCAATATGAATGAGTTATGTTGCTCAAATAATGATTAGAAGGGAAGTATGAAGTTGTGATGGTTTAGGAAAGTTACTGAGAAGTAAAGAATGAATTGACAAGGCTATGTTGAATGTTTATATTGATGAAATCGATAAGGAAACAAGTAGTTAACAACCTTCATAATATGATTTTTGTATAGAAGGATCTATACGTGCTTTGGATCGAAGTTGAGCCTGACGTCGACTTCGTACACTTATTGAGGTAAGTGTTCTTACACTTACTATGCTAAGTTTGATGTTTATATGATCTAAGGAACTTGAGTTAAAAACCTTAAAAGCTATAAAAGCTTAATTATGTGTGATTATATATTAATGCTCATATGTGTAGGTTCTTTTGAACATTATGGCTTGATGTGATATATTGCTTGAATTGATCTATTATGAGCATAATTGAGATATTGTATTAAGATGGCATGATTGTGTTCTTGCCTTGGATATTTATATGTGAGTATTCATATGAGATTATGATTGTATGCTCATTTGGCTATTGCCTTTGATGATATTATGATTTATGTTGACTTATAATTGATGATATGATAAGTATATGATTTCTTATTGAGCATACATATAATTTGAGTTGAGATGGCCATATGAATGCATTTGATTCATTATGTGTTGCATTCATTGTGTGACACTTGGCCGATATCCTAGGCTGGGCTTGAGGATGATTCCGAGTTGAGCTCGATGCTGAACTAGGTTCGATGCCAGTTTAGGACCGATGATAATTCTGGGTGGATTCTTGATGTTGATCTGGGGCTGAGTGAAAAATGAAAAGAAAAAGAAAAGAAAAAGAGAAAAGAAAGCAATACCCCAGGGCATTTCGCATGTGACTTGCATTGAAATTTATATGCACTTGATATGGCATTCATAATTAGCAATATTATTGATTGTTATATGATTTATGAATGTTGTTTGAATATGCAAATGATTATTATGGTTGGTATATTTTGGCATGTTATACAAGTGTGTTTTGGTTCTTAATATGTCTATTAAGCAAACAATTGTATTATGTGTGTTTTTGGTATGTAAACACTTTAGATATGGTAAGAGTTTTTGCTGGATATGCATAGTTGTAAAAAAACCCTTGTTTGCTGTGAATTGAACCGAAACATAATGCACAAAACAGAGGTTCAGCATACTCATTGTGCTGACCAGCACGTCCTCATGTTGGGACCAATTTGTTCAGCACGCCTCGTGCTTACGAAAGATCTAGAAATTTGCTACGAGCACAACCTCATGTTCTACAGGCACGACCCGTGCCATCTGGGAATTTAGCGATGAGCACGACCCAGTGTTCATCGAGCATGACACATTCATTTAAACAAAAAACTATTATTCACTTACTGAGTATTTATATATATTCACTACTGTTTGATTGTTTAATGTTGTGTAGATCGTAGGTAGTTGCCATTTGGACCTGGGACTGCTGTGATCAGAGTTTATAAGAGATATCTGTCCATGGTCTGGGCTCTAGAGATCATTTTTTCTTTTGATCTTGTACGTGTATTGTACATACTATGTATATATATGCATTGAGTTTGGTTTTGTTTTCCAAACTATCTATAGCTTTTGTTTATCTATATTTTGGTATTTGGAAATGAATTTTGGGCCAGAATTTATAAAATGCATATTTCTATCTTCTCTCTCCTCTATATTTTATTATATTATTTTACAAAAATATTGGATATTTAGACAAATAGTTTTAAAAATTGAGTTCCACAGGAAGAGTTTAGCAAGGAAGAACATCATTTCTTCCAAAATTAAAGTTAGAAATACTTCAAGGTAAAGATTCTAGCCTTTATGAATAAGAAGCTTAAGTGTTATTGAGTTGAGAGCTTGCTGTAAATTGTTGTTTTGAGAATTAAGAATTGAATTAGTTGATGGAAACATGTTATTTAACTGAATAGGAATGTGTTAACTTCATATGGATGAATTAGAACATTGAAAACATGGTTTGAATGAGTTTAGGAGAATTGGTTAGTTTTGGAAAGTGACTGAGAAGTAAGGAATGAATTGGCAAGGCTATATTGAATGCTTCTAAGTATGAAATTAGTAAGGAAACAAGTAATAACAACCTTTTCATGTTTAATTTTGTATAGGAGGAACTATACGAGCTACTCGACGCTGACTTCTCAGGTATTTCCAGGTAAGTGTTCTCACGCTTTTGTTTTGCATTTGTATGATTAATTCATACTTGTTTAGGATGCAAATGAATTGAAATGATAGCAAAGTTATGTTCTAAATGGCTTGGTTGCTATTTATGCTAATTGAAATAAGTATAATGATCTTATGATCATAATTGATTGTTATATGATTGTTAATTGCACCTTTGTGGTTATGATCTATATGCTTTATGGATGTATGCCTTAAATTGTTCATTATGCTATGTGTTTTAGAACTATATCCTTTGTGAAAGGCATAAAGGAAATGAGCTATGTGCATATATGATTCTGTGTGGTTTCTAGGTGATTGTTAAATGGTGAAATACGATGTGTTTCTATGTGGAAAATATTGTGTGTTATGGATATGATCATGTTTATGAATGTCTCATATGCATTCACGTGTTCCATAACATATGTGTGACACGAGCTGTGTGCAATTTGGACATACTATGTGTTGTCCTTATGAGCTGTGAGCTCACTTTTTATTGGCTATGTGTCATCCTCTGTTGTGTGCTATAGAGGATTCCTCTACTGTGTGCTATGGAGGAAAAGAAGAAAAACTAGGTCATGATCTGTGTGAAAATGCATTTACATTGCATTCCTATTCCATCTTGCATTCATCTCATATTTGACGATATGGAATGATATTATGATTAAGGATGTTGTGTGCTGCTGTGTGATGCTAATTTTGTGTAAATAATACTGTGTGGATTGGATTTGGAATGTTATATACAATTTGCTATGTGCTATCTATATGCTTTGTGTTATACTTTGGTATGTAAAGGATGATGTGTTATGTGCAAGGGGTTTAATGGTGTTATTACTGGAGAAATGGTATAGATAATACCTTAACTAAGTAATAAACTTTCAGGAATGCTTGCTGTGTGCAAAGTATTTGAAAACAGAATTTAACTAAGCATTTTTTAGAGTCAGCACAACTATTGTGCTGACCAGCGCGCCATTGTGGTGAGATCGATTTTAACAGCATGCTCTATGGTTATGATAAATCTGGAAAAAAATGTAATGAGCATGACCTGTGCTCTACACGACACGACCCATGCCAACTGGAAATGAAAGGATGAACACGACCTTATGATCATCGAGCACAGCCCGACTGACTATAAATTTCCCTGCACTTCATTTAAACAGAGAAATTCATATTACTTACTGAGTATTTAAGTATACTTATAAGTATACTCACCTCTGTATGATTGTCTAAATGTTGTGTAGATCGTAGGTAGCTGTTGTTTTAAATGTTGTGCAGATTGTAGGTAGATATTGTTGGGCCAAAGACTGTTGTGATCACACTTCTAGCGACATACATCAGAGGTCTGTGCTCCGGATATTCAGATTTTCTATTTTGAGTTTTGCTGTTGTACATGTTTTGTACATTTGTATGGATATGCATTTTAGTTTGGAACTTGTTTTTTAAAATTTAATACAGTTTCCACATGTTTTATTTTGTGATTTGTAAAAGAGAATTGGACCGAGTTTAAAAAATGCATATTTTATATTTTCACTCTCGTCTAAAGTGATTTAATTAATTTTATCTTTTCTAAAAAAATATATTGATTATTCTAAATAAATTGGTTTAAAAATTGAGTTCCACAGAATGTGCTCGCTCATTTGTTCATAAAGTTTGGAGTCGTACTCTACTGGTAATGAACTGCCATGAACCTGAGCGTATGATAAAGCAAACGTGTCGAAAAGCATGATAGACATAAAATCTTCAGGCAGTTGGAACTGATTGAAGCTAGGATTCCAGAAAGTAATCGAAACTGTCAGGACATAGAAATTTATTTCGTCTTCAACGAGCAAACTGTCAATAAGGTCTTCCATACCCATTTTCTTAAGGTTTTCTTTTTACCAGGGGCAAATTCAATTAACTACTTATTTCCTTAAACTCGCCGGTGGAAAGGTACTATTTTTAGGAGAATTCATGTCTCATTGAACGATAAACTTTAAACGATCAGTATCTAAGAAAATCAAACATATTACTTTTATTGTTGGGAAACATATGTGCATCTCTAATACTTTTGTTGGAAATAATAAACAAACAGGACCCAAAATGCAAATTTTTTAGGTTTTTAGGACAGATCTGTCTTCTTAATTCTTCATTGAGAGAGATTAATCCCTTTCTTGAGTGAGAATTAACATTCTTGAACAATATTGAGGATAGAATTTTATAATCTCTGTCAACAATAGAGATTTTATCTTTCTAGAAATAGAGATTAAAAGTCTTGTGAGAGGTGTTGAACAAGGAAAGGTTTTTGGAGGATAAGAAGATATACTTTGTAGAAAAGATGGTGAAGAAGACGAAGTGGTTAGAAGACATTTTATAGAGAATAAAGTGTGGGAAAGTTGGAATTTTCAATGTGTTGATAAGATTGGTGGTTTTGCATTTAATGCATACAAATCATAATGGAATAAATGTGCATCTCACATTTAATGTAAACTCAAACTTTGTATTTGAATGTTGGGTTTCCTATGTGTATTAAACTAAATGGCAGCAGAATAAAACATCAACAACACGTGACAATATCCAAGGATCAACATAAAATCGACTTAAAACATGCTATATACAATCGGTTTACTTCTAGTTAACATAAAGATATAAACTTTGTAAGAAAAATCGTACCTTTCTTATTCTCCTTCACAAACCGTAAGCTCCTTGGCCAAGAACAGTAACTACCACTTTAGAATACACTAAAGTGACCTTTATGACACCACGATTAAACCCCAGTTGTGGTTTCTCTATAGCAGTAACACACAGAT